>BGNK01001652.1:86743-135609 GCA_003297005.1 Symbiodinium sp. clade A Y106 | reverse complement strand
GGCTTATCGCCGCTTGGACCCACATCTATTTGTCTCGATCGGGCTTGAAGCCCCAATTATGCCAGATATCAAGATGCAAAGCTGAGGTGAAAATTGCCGCCATTACCACTGCTTCATGCAAGAGGACGGAGTGGGCAAGATATCCCGACTCTTAGCTGCATACAATGACGTGCTGAAGAGTTCAAGCTCGAATCGATCCCATGAAANGATATCCCGACTCTTAGCTGCATACAATGACGTGCTGAAGAGTTCAAGCTCGAATCGATCCCATGAAATAACCTATCCGAGGATTGGCTACAGTGTGTCACCCTTGGACCCTGTGTGACGTAGCGCTTAAGAGGTGGTATCTGCAGCTAGTCTACGGAGATGACAAACCGGCCGAGGGCACGTGATGGAAAAGAAGGCATCGGAGCATTCAGGGGCATAGGGCCAAAACGGCAGCGGCCNTTACCCTAAGGGTCTAAGTAGCTAATTATCATATACTCTCCAAAATAGTAACCTACATAACTACTATCCTAAACCCAAATACCCGATTATTGGATCCTTTGGACCCTTGGGGTTAGAGAATGACCCGAGTCTAGCATCGTCCTAAACCCCAACTTTTTAGCCACAAGATCCTCTCATACATTTGTGCTGCAAGAGCATCCTCTATGACCGAGTATACGATANACCCTTGGGGTTAGAGAATGACCCGAGTCTAGCATCGTCCTAAACCCCAACTTTTTAGCCACAAGATCCTCTCATACATTTGTGCTGCAAGAGCATCCTCTATGACCGAGTATACGATAATCACATCCTTTGGACCCATGGGGTTATCGGAGCCGAAGCAAGAAGCTGGCAAATCGGAGAGTCGAGGCAGTCCTAAGGCTGAATTCAGAGCTGCATAGCCCAGCCCTAAACCATGCACTGGCTTCTTGTTGAGGAATTTGATTTAAGTTACCATAATAAGGAAACCAAATCCTTTAATGACATCCCTATTGTGGCAACTTAAACTGACTTCCTTAGCAAGAACCCAGCAAACCATATAAACCCTATGTGAAATTCTTGGGCTGACACCCCTCAGCCTCTGCGGCAACACGCAGCCTCCCTTGGGCAGTGAGCGAACATGGGAGTCGAGAGTCTTGCGGTATAGGGTGGATTCTCAAGATACTTGAAAGGGCAGGGGACTTAGTAAGTTGGTTATAAGTAGGGGTATAATTAGGGTAACTCCATTTAGGGCACTTATAACTCTACTTATAACCTACTTACTAAGTCCCCTGCCCCTTCAAGTAGGGTATGATAGCAATCCAACTACTGATGGTCCACAGTTGTGCTCCTCTTCTCCCAAAGCTCCCATCTTAGAGTACCCAGACTCTCTATATTAGAAGCCCAAAAGTTGGAAACCCAATAGCCTAAGTCCTTAAGAGTAATGAATCCGGTTTCCAACTTTATGGGGCTTACTGTATATTGAGGGGATCCACTGGGCTCTTCTTGGGGTTTCGAGACCTAAGCAGAGCACACCCTCCATCAGCGCTTCGCATTGGAACCCCTGGGGCTTCGAATTCGCTGTGCTTCTGCTCTTTCTGTTGTTGTTATTGTTATACCCCAGAGGGTCCATATACGCTACTATTATGGAACTAGGTCCCCAAAACCATAATGGGGATGGTCTTCTAGGGCCTAATTCCAGAATAGTAGTGTATATGGACACCTCTGGGTACTTACTGTTGTCATGGTTACTATTGCGGTTATTTTCATTAGGGTTTAGGGGGTTGGGATCTAATTAGGGTTTAGGGTTTAGGGTTCAGGGCAGCTTGGCGATTCAAGCGAACTCCCGTCGCCCGTAGAAGCTTCGAGAGCTGGTTTTGGCTTACGAGTTTGGTGTCGAATGAAGGATGGAGTGCCGGGGTTTATAGGGGTAGGACTCTGTGCATGTGTGGTATGAGGCGGGGTCGTACTACCACAAGACTATGTTTCGGGCTTCTATAATATGGTACTCTTGTCCACATTTCTCTTGCATGCTGGAATGCTTTGCTATGTCATGGGAGAGCTTGTGAAGGAAACAAATGTCCATCCCTGGCACGTGACAAAAAAGCATGTTAGTCGGAGTAAACTGGCATTGCTCTGGATTCTGGTGAATGTCTGTGTTAAGAGAACGTTGACATTTACATCTCATCCCTGCCTGGGAACCGAATCCTCGTTTCTGAACCTCCTGCGCTGAAGTACCAAATCTTGATACATTGAGCTGTGCAAACAAACTGAGGGGGCAACCGTTGGGCTTGTCCACGGCAAAGTTTCCACGCATCTGACACAACTTGATGTAAGTCTCTAGGATCTCTTGGTTCAAGGTTTTATGCCGGCAGGGTCTGCGTCTTTCTTTCTCTACTCTACTATCAAGCTTTTCTTCTGTATAACCACCTCATTAGTTAGGATCATACACACTAAGCAAGGCAACCAAGAACATGAACTGCAAATCAAGGTCTGGATATGGTTTGACTTCAGGAATGACGGCAAAGAGCTGACCGCTCTGTGCCGGATGTCCGAAGCCTCGGGTACTTCCCAGCTAGGGACAACATCAGAGGCTTCTGGTTAGGGTTTGGGCACTCCTAAACCCTACGCCCTGAACTCTAAACCCTAAACTCTAAACCCTATAAACCCTAAACTCCCCCTGCAGACGAAGTGAAGGAATCTGGCACTTCCTCTTCGAATCGAACTTGGCCGGTACCCTATAGGAGGCTCTGCGTCTTTCACGATCCACTGGCCGTGTTTAGGGTTTAGGGTTCAACCTTGTTCAAGTCTTCACAAAGCGCCGAGACTTGTGACAATTCGTGAGCCACTTGTGCAAGCTCCTCGGGGCACCCACAACTGGCGTTCTAAATGGGGGTGTCATACCAAACACACCAATTGTGAAACTAACCTAGAATTTCTCGGGGCTTCGCGGGCTTGGGGGTAAGGAAGAGCGACGGTCAGAGTCAGATCTCACCAAACCCTAAGCCTTAAGCCATCCTGCAAAACTCGAATCGGCAGACCCAAGGCTCGAAAGGCTTTAGCTTCAGAGCTTGGGGTGTGAATAGCATCCCTCCGTGGCACCACGCCACCCCGAAAACCTATCCCCCGAACCCCTAAACGCCCTAAAAACCCTAAAGGCCCTAAACCCTGAAAGCCCCATCTTAGTGGACTTGGCTCCAGGGTCGTGAAGGCTTCCTCTGCTCCGGCCCGGGGCCCTTAGGGTTTGGGGTTTATTGAAGCATCGATTGGATCAGACATGCAAGAAAGGTAACTGCACAAATTGGAATAGGGTTTGGGGGCAGATTGTAGTATGTATATACGTAGAAAAAAGATCCGGACTAGAGGGGGATACCCTTCCTACCTCTATGATCTATTCTGAACCGAAACCTCGAGCCAAGACTCAGAGCTGAGGGAAGAATATGGTGCAGAAGCTCCCAACATCCTAAGCCCTAAATGCGAAGCCCGATTCCCTAATATAGGGGCCTTAATAATTAGAATAGGATTTTGGGGCACGTTATACTATGATTATAATAAGGAACCCCCCAAAAGTATTATAGGTAATTATTGTAAGGCCGCTATATTATACCCTATACCGAACCCTAAGCGTTGTGTGGAGTGCAAGTCTGTGTGGGCGACTGATAACCCGGCCTCACCCCCCGTGCCGTGGCCCGAATCCTTCGCCGGAATTTGGGGCCGGAATTCGGGGTTTGGGACTGTTGGGGTTTAGGGGAACCTGCTGTCGGTTTATGTTTAGGGGTTTGCGATTTTGGATGTAGTGGGGATTGGGGGTCGAGGGGAGAGGGTCTGGGGTGGAGGAGTTGAGTCATTGCTTGCAACAAAGCCAGGGAACCAGCAACTGCAACGTTGTTGCGGCGCCAACCACCGGGTGTATAACCCCTACGAGCATTGGTTTTTGGACCCCCAGGAGTAGAATGCTCAGCTGTGCAACTGTGCTCCTGCATAGGAGGGCCCTGACCACAACATAGGACGAACCGATCAACCTGGAAAAGAAAGTGGGACCCATAAACCGCCTGAACCCCAAACCCTGAACCCTAAACCTATTATAGATCTCTGATAGCCCTTTTTAAGACTCCCCTTTAAAGGAACCCCTACAAACGTAAACCCCCTGAACCCTAAACCCTAACAAGCATAGATGATCTTCCAAACCTTCAAAGCCCGGCAACCCAAACGTCCCAGCTCCAAAGCCATCCCAACACAAGCCGTGACAATAATCTAGGGGCCTTAATAAGTAAAATAGGGTTTAAGGGTTCCCTTTAACAGGCTCTAAAGCGTTACTACAGGGTTTTTAGGGTGGTTTTATATGGAGGGACGTTAACAATTGGAATCGTAGGGGTACATTATACTATAACTGTGCAATACAGGGGCGTTAATTAAATTAACAGGGTTGTGGGGTGCATTATCTTCTTTTTCTAACAAGGAGAACCCCAAACAAGTATTGATAATTAATCAGGCCCCTAAACCCTAAACCCTGTAGTAGCCCTTATCGTAACCCTTATAGAGCCCTTGAAAGGAACCCTAGCCCCTGTAGTACCAAGTTTTCCCTCAAATCTGGGTCGCCGGACAGCGACAACTCGGAAGCCCATGGTGGCCTCATGATATCGGTTGCGTCTTTTTTTGTGGGAAGTGCCCTTAAAAGAACACCCATAGATCCCTTAAAGAAACCCCTATAGATCCCTAAATGGACCCCTTGAAGGAACCCCTATAGATCCTTTAAACGGGGGGCCCTATTTTATTGAAGCCCTCACACTTGCAGGAATTCTGTCCTGCTGCTACCAGAAGTTTATACACTTAATGACAGCGGGAACATGTGCTGGGTGGGGCAATAGGCTGCAGGCGTTAGCATGTTGTTGTTTGGGGTGTTCGGGGACAGCTAATGTGTTGTCGGGCAGTATGCAATCAATTAGACTCTGGGGTATACCGGAATATGCCGCAGTGCATATCTAGCTTCGGGTTGACTGGCATATTGGTAACCGTCGTAACCCTTCCCAGACTCTAGACCCTAAGCCCCAAACTTCTTCTAGTGCTCCTCAGACTAGCATCATTGAGGAAACCTGAAAGGGCAGCCGAGATATCCGTCCTCCTCGGAACAGAATTCAGCGAATTCAGGCGAAACCAAACTCTTCTTAAGGTCAATCCCTGATGTCAATCTAGGGCTTCTGTTTTAGGGCTTCGGTGGTTGCTTAGCGGAGTTTCACTTTCGTGGAATCTGGTCTTCTGGGGAAACAGTTTGAGGGCTTCATACAGAAGTCCGAATAATTAGCAGCAGTATTCCATCCCGTTATAATCCTCTTTCCAGGCCCCTTTATCACCGTTTCGGGATCTGTGGGTTGGGTTTAGGGGGTGTTGTGGATTCCAGGATGGTGGTTTCCTCGATTGCCGACAAAGTGGGGGCCTAGGAAAGTCGTGAACAACACTGAACCCTGGAAACTGTGAAATGGGAGTTTCCGAAAATAGGGGACCCTAATATAGTACCCTAAATAGTAGGATCCTTATCATAAGGACCCCAAAATAAGGTACCCCTAATTTTCGGAAACTCCCAAATAGCTTTGGCTCCTACCTGCTCCATGACGCTGAGGTCGGGTGGCTGCGGGACTTTCACGATGATCGCGACCTGAGCTGGGCAGTTTGGCTTTCAGGTAGGGTATACGGAGCTCCAAGGCTACTATCATGTAAAACCTCCTCAGGCCCCTGTATTCTGCGCTTGAGCTTTGGTCTTGGCTTCGCAAACACTTGCAGGTTTCGGGGAGAAGGCTCTGCGTGTTCGGGCTCAGGTTAGGACTCGCATGCAGGGCCTAGGTGCAGGGTGGAGGGCTTAGGTGTGGTCAGGGCCTTGCGTTGCAGTGTCGTTGCAGGAATTTAGGGGGCGCCGTGGTTGGGGATGCTGGAAATGAGGATCTCACTCTTTAGATTAGGGTCTATATTGGGACCCTAGCTGTCCGAAACTCCCTGAACCTGTGAATATGGAAGGAACTCTCCCAAGCCGTTGAACCAAGTCGCTGAACCGCTGGAGGTCTACCGCTATAGTGTAGTTTGTTGCTTTGTTTCTTCTGCCCTTGTTCCTCCTGTCCTCTAGGGGAAAAGGGTTTAGGTGTCAGAAGCCTAAACCCTAAACCAAAACCCGGAATCCTAAACCCTAAACCCTAAACCCTGAACCAAATCCCTAACCCTAAACCAAAACCCTAAACCCTAGGGTTTAGGTTTCAGGGTTCAGGGCTACTGGTCAAGTTCACGGCTTGGTGCATCTTTCCAGCAGGCGCTCTTCCAAATTCTAAGAGGAGCTTGTTAGTGCTGGCAATTGACGCCTAGAAACATGTTAATGTAGAGGCCTTAATAATTGGAACAGGGTTTGGGGGCCCATAATGACTATATTTATAATAAGAAACCAGCAAAATAGTATCGGTAAGTATTTATGCCCCTATGATACAGAGGTTCGAAGAATTCCGCACTGTTCCTTCCAGAGAAAGCACGTCTCCTGAAGCAATCTGAACACATCCTCGACTCTGTAGGACTTTAGCTCACTTGTGAAGGGACCCGTCCTGAAAGATCGGGTCCTTTATGTAAGGAGCCCTTCGACCGCCAGGGATCAAATGCCCAATCCTCGAACATAATCTGAGAGCCCTGACAAGAAACACCGGCTCCTCAACTTACTGCATCTGTCCCAGTATGCTAAATTCCCCCCCACCACCCCCCCCTCCGCCCTCCGAAGGTTTCCTGGACCACGGCAGGGCTGTCCTCACTAACATATTGGGGAAAAAAATCCACTCCAGCTCTAAACCCCAAACCCATGAGCCCCACCGCCCCCAAACCGTAAAGCTCGACTCTAAGACCTAAGGCTTAGACGCTACATAAAACCACAAAGGCTTTTTTAAAACCAGACTTAAGCTGACAGTATAGTCTGGATGCTAAAATAGCCTTTCAGGAGCCGGGGGGTCTTGTGTGGGTGTTAGGTGCAGGGAATTTAGGGTTTAGGACCAAAAGGAACCTACCATTTTCGGGTTCCTTCTTATGATTTCCTTGTATGCGTCCTTAAAAAGGCAGGTTTCATAGGGTCCAGGTTGGGGTTGGAGAGGCAGGAGAGGAAGGGTCTGGCACTTAACGCTTTCCGTCTTGGGCTTCAGGTAAGACCCGGAACCCTCAATCGTAAAAGCCTCAACTCTAGACCCTGAAGCCCGGACCCTCTACCCTAACCCTACACCCTAATGCCTAAGCCCTCGACCCGAAAGCATAAGCCCTATACAGACACCCTAAGCCCTCAAGTGCAAACCCAACATCCTGAAGCCGAAGCCCTAGACCCTGAAGCCTAAACTCTTAAACACTCCCATCAAGAAACCCTCTTGGCGTCCGGCGTCCCCTGTCAACCCCAGGATCTCTCGCACGGCGAAGTCTTGCCCCCTTTTGAGTGGTAGGTGTTTAGGGTTTTGCGTTCGGGGGTTTAGAGCCTGTAGGGTTCACAGCTAGAAATGTGCAGGAATTGAGTGCTATATAGTGGTTTAGGCTTCAGAGATTGCGGAGTTTGGGGGTACTGAGGTTCGTGGTTTAGTCCCGCTTAGCGGCTCAGCCGACTCCAAACAGGCGATCCTTGTCGGCCACACAAAAAGGACTCTTAAAAGCACAACATGCACCAGGGACTCATGGCGCACGAAAACCGAAACTTCTGATTTGTTCTTATGTGGGGGTTTCCGAAAATAGGTGACCCGAATATAGTACCCTCAATAGTAGGATCCTTATTATAAGGACCCCAACATTAGGAACCAATATTTTATCGGAAACTCCCATGTGGCCTGCCAGCCGCGCCGAATCAAAATGCCTGAAGTGCGAAGTCGCCATGCGTTCCTTGCTCCAAACCGTTTGTCCCGGTGTCTCCTGGTCACTGTCGGCCTGGGGGGGGCGGCAGCCAGCTTCTGAATAGAAAGCGGGTCGTCGTGGACAAGGCATCCCGGGAAGCCCCGCTCTGTCGCTGTTTCCTCGTCGAACAGCTCAGGATCGCCATCATCCAAGTGGCTGCGATTGCGCTCTTCCTCCTCCTCCTTAGCGTGCTGGTCCGCGTCATCGGCAGATGCCGTTGGCTTGCGAAGGTGAGGTCCTGGTCCAGGTCCCTTTTGGTCCGCGTGAAGCACGTGAAGGACGTTGCTGTCTGCGAATCGCATCATGATACTTTTCGACTGTTTCTATGCTGAAGGCAAAGCTGTGTCTTCTCAGCAAGTTGCTCATGCCGCCCTCGAGATTGGTTACCCGTTCTTCTTTAAGTCCATTAACAGCTTCCCCCGTCATAGTTCGTTCTTTTCCCTGCTTACTATGTCATCACTACGGTTTAGGGCTTGGGGTTTAAGGCTTGTTCTGGGCTTAGGGACACCATGCTCTTCGGTAGCAGCCGTATGACGCTTGCTCACCTCAAAGTTGTTGCTGTGGTTGCTGCTGCTGTTGCACCTTCATTGTTTTCTCGTTGTCCAAGTTGCTGCATTGCATATGAACGCTCCCTAAACCGTAAACCCCTTAAATTGGGGTGGACCTTTACTTGGAGCTGACGACCGTTGCTATGGGCTCAGGGTGCAGGAAGGAATCGACAGTTTGCGTTTTAGTTGCTTGAGCCGGGTCTTGAACGATGTTTAAGGTTTAAGGCTTAAGGGTTCCAGAGCTTCGGGCTTTGGGGTCGTAGGGCTTTAGGATCTAAGGGCTTTGGTTGGTAAGTGGGGTCCGGGGTTTATTGCTTTAGGATTGAAGGACTTTAATGCCTAAGCGGCTTAAGGTTTACGGTTCCTTGCAACCTGACGTCATGATTGGCAAGGTCCCTGGACACCCTGATGTAAATCCTCAGTGCATTAACCAGGGCTTGAATGATTAAAGCCCTTCCTATAGTCTCCGTCGTAGTTCCTTTTCGGGGTTACCTTATAGGATCCTAACTACAAATTTGGTTAAACCAAAACAAGGAACTACAATGGAGACTATAAACCTTATAGTATAACCCTTAAAATAGCCCTTAAAGGAACCCTAAACCCTACAAGCCGTAGACTATAATGTTTCTTGCAAGGGATACCCAGAAATCCTCAAGAAACTCATCCAGCTGAGCTGATGGCAACTCGTGTAGCGCAAACAGCGTGTCCTGGCGACTCGTTCTCAATTTTGGGGTTTCGGGCTTAGGGTTTGGGGTTTAGAGGGTTTAGGGTTTAGGGTTTGCGGTTTAGGGGTTTAGGGTTGAAGGTTTGAGGTTTAGGGGTTTAGGGTTTGGGGTTTAGGGTGAAGGGTTTAGGGCTTAGGGTGTAGGGTTTCGGGATATCTCCACTGCATCTTGTAGGGTAGGGCTCAGTGACTCAGAGTTGTTTCAGGTGCGGGGATGTTCTGACACAACAAACCCCAAAATTTCAGTCGGCAGTCAGCACTAAATATGTTTCACATTACGAGAGGATCGCCTGGGAGAGTCACCGGAAAATTGCTGGTTCGTTCAGGTCTTCAGGGATTGACCATTCCGTTCGTTCAGGTCTTCAGGGATTGACCATTCAGGGAGCAGCTAAAAGGCTTAAACTTAAACACAGCTTTATCTTTGTGTGCGTGCCTGGGGAGGGTAGACCCCTTATGCCGAAACCCTGGCGCTTCGGACCCTTCCCCCCTTCCCCTTTCCTGGATCGGACAAGCCTGAAAGGTTTAGGGTTTACTGTAACCTGCAGCACCAAAACCTGTATTTTTGTAGGGTCCCTATAGATTCCAAATTAAGGTTTATCATAAGAGCCTACAAAGAGGCAGGTTTGGTGGGTTAAGGTCGGGTTTCTACAACCCGTGTTTCCGCCCCTTCTGCAGCCTCGAGCTGGATCGACTTCTTGTGCATCGAGCGGATGTCCTGCCGGCAGCTCTACCGGTCTCTGCCACTCGGGCATGGAGATTAGGGATTCTCTATCTAACCCTGAACCCTAAATCCTAAACGCTACACCCTAGACCCTGAACCCTAAACTCTAAACCTCGAGCCCTGGACTCTGACCTTCAGAGTAGGGTGAAGGAATCTGTCAGAACGAAAGATCCCACAAACACATGTTCGCAGCAAATGTTCCAAAAGCATGGCTTGAGCTTCGAAGGGCTGCGCATTTAGGGTTTAGGATGGTTTAGGATTAAGGGTTCGGGATTTAGTTTTTCGGTTTGTGCGGTTTATGGTTTAGGATTTAGGGTGTGATGGAGCGCGTCGAAGAGGTTCTGAAACCCTGAGCCAAAAGCCCAGGACCCACTCAACACCTCTAATATAGGGGCCTTAACAATTAGAAACAGGGTTTTGGCCCATTATGCGATAGTTATAATATGAACTCTCCCCCCCCAAAAAAATTGGTACTTATTTAGGTCCCTATAGTACACCCTACGCTCCAAGCAATTCTTGCGTTAAACCAGAAAGTTCACCGAAGATGCCTGAGGCGAGAGAGCCAGTTATGAACTGACAGCTGTTGTTGGATTGTTGGATGGCTTTTGGCTCTTGAGCTTAACCCGAAACCCTCATAGACCCTAAACCCAAGACCCCAATATATGCTATACCCTAAAAGTAACCCTAGATCCTAAAACGCACGCGTGGGGCGAATCCAAGTCTGAATCCGAACCAGCCAAGAGGGTCATGATGTCGAACAGTATGGTTAAGGGTTTAGGGGTGAGGGTTTAGGATTTAGGGTTTAGGGGTTTAGGGCGTCGGAGAAGGAGTCCGTTGCTGATTAAACTGTCGGTTAAGACTCTAAGGAAGCTTATGGTTTAGGCCCTTAAGGAAGCTTAGGGTTCAGGTAGGTGCCGAGTGACTTTGTGGAGTTTCGGATGTTGGCGCAGGGACGTGTCAGACCAAAGATGCAGGCCGTTAAGTTCCACGAGGAGACTGTGGAGCTTATTGTAGGGGCCTTATTTTTTGTCTAGGGTTTTAGGGTTTCCTTATTAGTATAATGTACCCCAAATATTCAGGCCCCTACATTATGAATTTTCTCAAAAATCCCAACGGGGAGAGACTAAGACCCACAAACCAGAACCCAGAACCAGTCGGTCCAGATTCGCGAGTCTGCCGCTGAGGTCGTGCTCTCCACAGTTCCACTCCGGCTTTGGCCTCAGGCTCGAATTGAACATCGGAAAATGGGCACAGCCAAAATTATAATTACCAATGTCAAACTGCCGCTGCTGCTGCTGCTAATTCCGATGCTGAAGCTGGGGATGCTCATGCTGGTGCAGATGCCGCCGCTGCTGCCGCTGATGAAGATGAGGAGGGAGAGGAGGAGGAGCAGGAGGAGGAGGACGAGGAGAGGGAGGAGGAAGATGACTATGATGATGATGATGTTGATGATGACACGATGATGGCAGCAGCACGATGGAGCTGAGTAATGACGATGCTGGTAATGACATGTAATGACGACAACGATGACGATAAACATGAAGCTCATCAGCATCGTGATCTGCTTGCCACACAACCGTGTTTGTGGTCTGTGCTGGGCACGCGTACTCATCGAGCGTACGTCTGCCTCTCAAATGCTAGCTGATAAACCCACGCCCAACAACCATTTACCTAGAATCTCAAGACTTGGCAGTCGAATCCTACCGAGTTAGTTTATGGCAAGACGCGGGGGCGCGGGGCGGGCTTGAGGGTCCGGAGTGGTGAAAAGTCATGATGACTGGAGGTCAAAGGCACGGGTATGACCCCATTGCTTCTCGATTCTGAAGGATTCCCCCAGCATACGGGTACCCTATCCCCTTGCTGAAACCTCAAGCGCTGAAAACCGCTAACAGACTGAGACCGCTGCTGCACCTCTACAAGTACCTCTTCTCCTGTACGCCACCTATCCACGTTGGTCGATCGGAGGACCTCCGCTGAGAAGTTGGGGACTCTGTCTAGGCCATGGAATGCCGGACCTTTTTTGGGATAATGTGTTTATTGGCTAGGACCCTACAGTATCATAGGGTGATTTCCAAACTCATGCATGCCATCTATGACCTATGGCAACGCCAAGTGGTCCACCATCGGTAGGTGTTTCAACCAAACTCCTGAAGACTTGGAACCTTGACTGCGATTCGAAGACATGCAGAATGACTACTGCGGCCTGTGGAAGACGTAGCTTTTATTAGTGTATATTTATATATATATATACAATGCCCAACGAGCATCCATCATCAATAACGTTAGGCAGCTATGTGGCAAACAACCCCAAGAGCCAAGAGCCATGAGCCTAAGACACAAGACCACCAGTGACAGTCGGCACAGGCAACAGTTACCCTACTTATAACCCCACTTATAACTACCCATGAACCTCCAAGTAGACCCCAAAGACACTGGTCGAAGTCCTACTGCCCTCCCCCCATAGCCCCAAACCGGAAACCCACGGTTCAAATCCTTCCCGCGCATGCAGCATTCGAATTCACCGTTGATGCCAAAAACAACGACGTCTGGAGCACCCAACAAAGCCGTCCCCTTGAGCCCAACTCTGACACCCAAGCCCTAAACCCCTAGACCCTAAACCGAACGTACCTACATGCATACATACATACATACACACACGTACATACATACATACCTACAACGTACACACACACCACACACACACAGACACACACACGCACACACACGCGTGTACACACACACACATGGACATGCACATGAACACGCACATGCGCATGCACATGCACATACGTGCACACACAAACACACATACACACGTGCGCACGTACATATACACAGAAATGTAAATCTACATCTAAACATACATGCGTGCATAAATACATGAATGCATGCATGCACACATGCATATCTACATGTCTGTGTGCATATGCGTGTGTCTGCATATATAAGTATATCGCAGGCCTTGTCGCCCTTGTGGATCTCGGAGCGGAGGAAGGCATTTGGGTTCAGCGACTGGGCACGCGAAGAGTCCCAAGAGCCCTTACTGCAGCAACATATCTGAACACAAACAACAGGAATAACTATCCCTAAACCCTTAAACCACTAGTCATTCAACGCAAGTCATGAGTTTCATACTTTCAGGGGCTGTGGAGTCTGTCGGCATGGCTTCGTTGCTGGATTGTAGAGTTGAGCGCAGTTAGACGGATCTTGTAGGGTCTTATAGCGGTTCTAGAGGGGACAAGGTTTTGGGTTCGGGAAGTAATTCAAGCCCGAATGGTTTTGGTAGCTGGCAGAACGGCCCTTGTAGGAGCGACTCCAGAAAATCATCCAGAAAGCTGCGGATGCAATTTCGACAGTTCACGGGTGCTTCAAGAACCTCCGGCTAGTCCACGCTCTTGCGCCAAAAGAGAATAAACATAAGAGTCTTTAGACAATCTTGGGTGCTGTATGATACCAGGGCTTAGTGCAAAACTGTTGCAGCAGATGGCCAGTTTGCTCGAGCAGTGGCACCCGCAGAGATTCTTTCGAATAATGTGCCGGGGATGGGCGAGGTTCTCTACCCATAGGCTCCATTGTAGTTCCTTCTTGGGAGTACCTTCTAGGATTCTAAGCAACAATCATAATATAGGGGCCTTAATAATTAGAAGAATAGGGTTTTGGGGGCCATGATACTACAATTATAATAAGGCCCCTATATTAACTAACATGGAGACCGCAAAATAGGTATTACAATACGAAGCTTACCTAAGTCCAAAGTGCTGTAGCATCTAGTATCAAGTGAAGCTCCACCCGCACTCGTGCTTATGGGACTTGGGCTTTCCGTGTCAGGGCAGCTGTGGGGCTAAACGAGCATATTCTTCTGCTTGCACGACTAGGAAATTCATCTAAGTCAGTTGGACTCGTTTCGCCCCTTTGGCAGACATCTGTCCGAGTCATTGTCCGGTCCGGAAGCCCCCGAGACACAAAAACTAACATTGCATGCAAAAGCTAACACGGGAAACGTCATTCTGCTCAGCCTGTTCCTTCAACTGCGAACGTCGCCTCCATGTCTACCCAGATGTGGATAGAGCGGTCGCGTGGAAGTTGACCGACGAAGATGGCACAGTCCTGCACTTTCTCCATCACTCGTTCAATTGTGTGTGTGTGAGAGATTGTCTTACGATTTCGGATTCAGGTCATTGGGGGTCTGTAAGGGGTCTGAGTACTTGCCTCGTTCTTGTCTTCCTGTATAGTCTTTTAACCATTGAACTATGATACGCCCCGAGACTCTACTCTGGTTGGACTCAAGCTGACCACAAAAATGCCGTGAATGTGACATAAGGACAGTAGCTACACAACGACAAACCATGGCACACCACAGGCACAGCAACCACCCTAACCACCACAACTGCAGCACCACAGAAACAACCCGCAAGAGCCACTAGCAGCAAAAGCAGCCGCACTAGCAGTAGCGGGCAGTAGCTGCAATCTTGTAGGAAGCCATAGAGATTGTTCATGAAGTCGCTGCGCGTGTGGGCAAGAGAAGTTGGGGCAACACCGCCACTTGCTTCCAAGCTTCGGTGTGCTGTTCCTGCAAACCCTAAAACCCTAAACCCCTAAACCCTAAATCGCTCTCCAGGCCCTAGCCCTCAACCCTCAGGGGCGCATCTTGGACATCAAGCACGATAGCGAAGGCCATACACAGAAATGTAGGGGCCTTCATAATTACAATAGGGTTTTGGGGTATATTTTTACTATACTTATAATCAGGAACCCCCAAAATACTATAGGTAACTCTTCAGGCCCCTATATTACCTTGCACACCGATCTTGTCACAGCTGGGCGGCTTCCAAAGGTGTCGTGCATACCAACTGTGTAAGAATCAAGTGCCAGGTCCTCTCCATTGATCTCACCTGACAATGACAGTTTCGAGACGATTCTGTTTGCAACTTTAAGGAATCTAATGAAATGTCACGAGCACTGTTTAAATTGCAGCGCCTCATTATGTTGGCGGCATTGACGACATCGCAGAGGCGAAAAACGAGGATGGTGATAACATTGTTGTTTCATTTGCCGGTCTTGACGGCTGCTGATGATGCTGATTGCGAGGAGGGTAACGACGGTGATGGTGATAGTGACGACCGGTAATGATAATTCTGATGATGACGATGCTGATGATGCTGCAGAAGAAAAAGATGACCGACTCTGACAGCTAAGACTCTTTAAAAATCCTCTTACACGTGGGACAAGAAGATGGTAAGTGACAGCAAACACACCTCTGCTGTCAAGTCACGAGCCTAAGCCGCACCTGTTCAACAATCCCACAGATTCCAATATCCCTTAATTACTGAATGCACCTTGAATTATAGTAGGATCCCTAGTATGATTTAAGGCATATTCCTTATTAATTAAGGGATATTGGAGTCTCAGGGATCTCAGCTTGGCCACACAAGCACGAGATGAAACTACAAACCGTGCGTGCTTGGCCCAAGCCACTCAGCCGCTCAGGCAAACCCTAAACTGAACTCAGACCCCTAGCAAAACATATAATTTCAGCTGTGTCTTAGGGGTTAAAGGAACCAAAAGTTAAGACTACTTTATAAGTACCCCGAAGGCTAGAAACCGCTAAGCCGCTAAACTCCTGAACACTTGCGACTTTTCGTCTGCCGAGGCACTGATCGAATAGAACTGTAGCTGTCTACTGGCTGCCTCCTTGCACGGCAATGGCTGCTTTGCACTTTAGCAGATCTGGGGGAAGGACACCGTTCTGTAATGTTGTTGCGTTAGCCAAAACAAGCAGTGCTACTTCCCATGGGGTTGTATTGTATCTCTCCGCAGGCTCGCATCGTGTTTTCGAGTGCATCATCTCCTCTTCTCTACCAAGAAAAATGTAGTAACCTGATTAAGAAACCCTGGGCCTATAACCCCCAAAATAGCAGGAATCATACAAGGAAGCCTAATGAAGGCCCAAGGTTTCTTAACCAGCTTCCTACATTATTATAGTACCCTTATAGATCCCTTATACTAACCCTTATAGACCCATTTAAAGGGAGTGCTCTTACCAGGGGTGGGCTTAGGTTTAGGGTTTCGGCTTTAGTATAGGGTTTAGGGTTCAAGGTTTAGGGTTTAGGGTTTAGGCTTAGCAAAGCTAGACATTGGAGTTGATGGCTCTTACCATGGCCTTGCGCTGCGCCCGAAACCCTAATCCATAAAACCCTAAACCCCGAAACCCTAAACCCCTAAAACCCTAAACCCTAAAACCCTAAACCCCTAAACCCCCAAACCCCTAAACCATAAAACTCTAAACCCCTAAACCCTAAACCCCTAAACCCCTAAACCATAAAACCCTAAACCCCTAAACCCTAAACCCCTAAACCCCTAAACCATAAAACCCTAAACCCCTAAACCCTAAACCCCTAAACCCCTAAACCCCTAAACCATAAAACCCTAAAACCCTAAACCCCCTAAACCCCTAAACCCTCAACCCTCGCTCTGAAGCCTGTGAGCAAAACACCTCGATGGTGCAACTCTAATGTAGGAACCTGGTGAAGAAACCTTGGGCCTTTATTAGGGTTCCTTATATGAATCCTACTATTTTGGGGTTATAGGACGAAAGTTTCTTAATCAGGTTCCTACATTAAGAGGTTCTCGGAAATACACGCTCAAACGTACATGGAGCAAGGACACCATCTACAAGCCTCTCGACACTTCGTTTCCGGTGCTCAAACAGTAGTATAAGAGCTTTAAGGATTAGAGTAGTATATCACGGCGTTACTGTATAGACACTATTACGAACTACTCATGGAAGGGAACTTAGAAACCAGAAGCCATGGATGTGGGCTACGCTCCGTTCGGGTCCTACCAGGGGATGATTTCACATGTTTAGGAGGCCCCAAGCCGAGAACCGGCTGAGAGACTCGGTGCAGGAAGAGGCAGCTCGATTCTCACGACTGCACCACTGAGTGTGGAACAAAGCGAATAGAAACCCGAAGAAAGACCCTCGCAGGGTGTACAGACATACCCACCACCCTGTCCTACTATGTGACGCCGTCTCATAATTGGACCTATCGTCTTCTACACCTTCGACAGGCTCGGGCACCCAATTCAGGGCAGAGGGGCAGGACCACTGCCACGCGGGAAGCAGGGTTTCGGATCGATACTTCACGGAGAAACCCTGAACACCCTAAACAGTTCAGGCCCTAAACCCCTGGCCCTAATCTTTCCTAACCCCTAAACCCCTAAACCCAAAACCCCCCCACATCCCCGGGGCCTCGAGGTCGTGCCGTGGATCGTCTGTGAGGGTCGGGTAGTCGTACACGACACACTGCTGCTCACCCTCACGGGTGTCATGCTGGGCCCATGAAGGCCTAAACGTATCAGTCTCTGCTGTTGGTGCGGTTATCTTGTATCCATCGGCGCAGAACCTAATTGTCAACAGGATCTTGTCGACAACAAGGTAACTACCCTCCTGAGCTCTGCGAACCTCTTAAGCCTTACTGCATCGAAGCGCAGGGCTCCTCCGCATGACATGATACACTTCAGTCGGAAGTCCAGTTGAAGTTAAAACACGGGCAGCAAGAAATTGAGGGCCTGTGGGTCGAAGCCTTTGAGCCGGACTTCCCCCGGCCGAGGTAGATTTACCACCCGTTTTTGTCATGCCATCGTCCTGAAAAATTAAGCCTGACATGACATAAATCATCCTCAACCTTATCCTCCCCTCACCATCCTCTTCTTAAAAGGCTTCATCAAATTGTTCTTCATCTTCAACCCCCCTCACCATCATTAACACCATCGTCGCCCTCTCGGTCGTAGTGGTAGCTGAAAGATACATGCATGCACAGGATGAGGGCAAGTCTGCAGCATCTAAACAACGAATCCTGGGTGGAGAGTGGGGCTAAACCGCTGGCCAGCATGCTCACTGCATGTAGAATCGAAAGCCAGCTCGCCTTATCCTAATCTCAGCACTAGCACACCTCAGATGCAAACCGCTGCCCAGGAGTACCGACACCCTTTTCCACCACAAACAATAATTAGAGTCATTAGAGTCTATTCGAGCTCTCCCAGCTGCCTGTTTCACATTTTGTCTCGGTAGATTTCCGAACAGAACCAAACGCTTCCACATCCACTCTTTTACGCCGTAATTCAGACATAACTAGATGATAACATCCCTACACACAGCAGCAAGTCCTCATCTTCGAGCTGGACATTCGCATAGATCTTCGGCTGGTCTAAATCAGCATGCCTTGCACTGGTCTAGAATCGAAGATTTTATTTTATGGGCCCTCAGGGCTTCGAGATTCGGCAAAGTGTCGATGGCTTTCGGGTGCCACCACTACCACTATACCACTACCACTACCACCACTACTACCACCACTAGTAGTACTAGTAGTACTAGTAGTACTAGTACTACTAGTACTACTAGTACTACTAGTACTACTAGTACTACTAGTAGTAGTACTACGACTACGACGACTACTACTACTACTCCTACTGCTACTGCTACTGCTACTACTACCACTACTACTGCTTCTACTACCACTACCACTACCACTACCACTACCACTACCACCAACACGACGACTACTACTACTCCTGCTCCAACTGCTACTTCTGTTATATGGCGACTACTGTTGTCACTACTAATTATCACTACTCTATCACTGCCTGCTGCAACTACCAGCACTTCCGCTTCCGATGAGATTACTTCCGCGCCTGCTACCCCGACTGCGACACTGTATTTCTCGTGGTGCACTGCTTCGCCTGGGCATCCTAGCTGGAAATCGGAATTCTGCGCCGGCATGCCATCCAAAAAACACCACGAGACAAAGCCCAGCCGGTAATAAAGCCTCAGGGGGTGGTACTCGCTCTAGCCAAGCCGAAAGACAGGATTTTTGCACATGTTGGCGTGTTCGGGCGTCCATCAAGGGTCCCTTTGTGTTGGATAGGTTACGGAGAACTATCGGTTTTGGGGCCCATTGTACTATAGCTATAATCAGGAACCCCCAGACCAGACGAGTCGTCTCCATCAAGCGGCGGCGAAGTACCGGCAGGAGAACAGTATAGACAATTATTTAGACCCCTACACTACTTGGGAATATGTCATTGTCTCGAACTTCGCTGCTGAGTTCATGGCACCAGGAGATCGATCCGGAGGTCTCCCACCTGGAACTGGGCTCTGGATAAGCCATGTACTGGTTGGGGGTTTAGGGTTTAGGGTTTTGGGTTTAAGGCAGTGTGTAGAGGTATAGAGGTTCTGGTCATGATTTGATGGGTCGTTAAGAGTGGTTTTGTACTCTCGTATCTTCACACATGCGTGTTCGATATGTTGGCGGCGGTCTTGTTCAGGAACTTGCTATACCTTACCATCAAGAGGCATCTACAGCCCTAAACCCGCAACCTTTTCGCCTGGTTTACATAGGGGTTGGAATCAGGCTTACAGCGTGTAGGAGATCGAACAGGATCTCATAGGGTTTTAGATTCCGGATAACAGCTTGGTGTTTAGGTTTCCAGGGCCACCAGGGAGCTGGGAATTCAGCGAAAGCTTGCTTTCGGTCCTGTAAGGGGCACCTTTCAAGGGTTCTTTTCAGGGTGGTGACCGGTGCTTAGAAATCTGACCTTCGTCGAGTCATTACCGGGCCCTGAGCACCCAGTGTCCGCGGAATGTAATCCGTTGCTGTGAAGTGGGCTAGAATATGGCTGGGACCCTTCAATACGACACAATGATGTCTGAACACTTTGGCTGAGCAACCCAGTAATACCCAGTAGCTATCCCTCCACAAATTATGATTGCAGGCTGTCTAGCTTTTATGCTAGATCCCGGCACCAAACACCACAACCGTACGACCCCAAATCCAGAATCCAAGCATCGAGACTTCTCCGTACAAGCCAGGTATTTAAATGTCAACCTAAACGGCGTAAGTTCACGCATGTGGCAGCTAATGCAGCGCGTGAGATTCAAGGCGGGCCGAAAAGCCCCACACAACAAGGCATGCTAGAGTGGTCATAAGCCCTAAACCCCTAATTCCTAAATAGCCCCTAAACCCTACGCCCAAAACCCCATAATTAGTCTCTAAACCCTAAGGCTTAGGGTTTAGGGCCTAAGCCCCTAAACTTTAAACCCTTAAACTAGGATGGTCATCAAGCTTCTTAGGATGAACCGATGGGCCCCTAGTATGGGCCCTTAAGCCTGGGATCCTTATATACCTAGTATATATATATATATATATACCCTACTTGTACCCTTTAAGGCCCCTTAAAAGGGCTAAGGGCCCATACTAGGGGCCCATGGCTTCAACCTTAGAAAGCTAGGGGTTCATGAAACCAATGAGGGCCTGGGGCCTCTCTGGCTTTAGGGTTCAGGGTTTTTAGGGTTTAGGGTTCAGGGTTGGGGGTTTTGGATGTGGAAATCTGGGTCAGGGTTGCAGGGTTGACAGCCAACAAAATCTAAATCGTTAAACACTGATACTGCTACATAGCTCTCGACTGGCCGCGAGACCTTACAACCGAAACCACGGCCCCGAAGTCCGCCCTGATCACCTTGAGCCAACAGCATCCATGGTTAAACCTTGTGAGCTGCGTAGGGTCTGTCATTGTTAGTAGTTCGTGCTGCTTCGGGTCTAGTAGGATTTACAGCTTAGGGTTTGGGGTGTGGTAGGGTTTATGGTCTAGGGTGCATGGTATCGTGAAGGTTAGCTGGACAATAAGAAACCTACCCTTTATAGGGCTCCTTTGTGTGATTTCCTTACATTCCCTACATAAGCCCTTAGTCCCTAGGTTCACCGTTAAGGTGTCTAGGTCCCTGCGCCTTGGTTTTCTTGGCATTTCCCGCCAACCGGAAAGCCCGGTTCTCCATGTTGATCCAGATCGAGCCTCCGATTGAGGGTTTTAGGTGTTAAGGGTTTAGAGTTTAGGGGTTTTGGTTTAAGGTCTTGAGTTTTAAGACTAAGATTTAGGGAATTTTTAAATAGGGCTTAGAGTTTGGGTTAAGGGTTTATCGACCCTCCGATAGATGGCTTGCTTGTGTATTGAAGGGCTCCTTCCTTAGGGTTCCTGACACTAATAGGTTTCGGGTTTAATGTTTCTTGGAATCATATGGCTTCGGGGTTATAAGGTTCACAGTTTATAGGGGGCCAAGCCTTATGAGGTTGTGAGTTTTACGATGATAGGGCTTACGGCTGCTTCGGATCCGGGGGCTTACGCTCAAAATCTGTCCTGCCCCAAAGCTGGAACACGAGTCGACAATATAGGGATGACGGTTTAGGGTTTAGGGTTTAGGGTTTATGAGTGTTTCAGGTGGACGCTTCAAGGCCGTCGCTCCGCAAACCACAAACGGCCAACATGAAATCTGAAATGCCTACTGGCTACTGCCCTTAACTTGTTAGGTTTAGGGTTGAGGGCTAGGGATTAGGGGACACCCAACTGAAACGAAGCCGCAGGCGCTCAACGCCAAACCCGAACCAAGTCTCGAACCGTCAGCTATCTTAAAATCTGACCTTTAATAACTAGGTTCCCCAGTAGCCCCTTAATAATAAGGGTACCCTTTCTTCCTACTATTCGGTTTTAATAAGGGGACCCAAAAAATAAAAAGGGCAAAAGGGTACCACTCAGGAACCTAGATAAGCTTCGCTCCAAACGCGCCGACCTGAGCTATTCAAGCAGCTTGCATACATCCTTGTATGCAACGGCCTGAAGACTGTAATACCAAACCCGGCGCTCTTCATCGCCAACCCTAAATCCTAAACCCCTAAACCCTAAAACCCTAAACCCCCTGGATCCCGAAGGCCAAAGGCTTGAAACTCCGGTGACTTCCCCGAGCACGACTTTCCGAGTAAACGGAAAAGCCTCCCAAACCCCCAAAACCCTAAGCGCTCGGAGGATCAATAGCACTGGCGGGGGATTTTCTGAACATCAGGTGTGCCTTAAGGGTTTTTACCATACGACCCTAAACCCTAAACCCTAAACTCCTAGTTCTCCAACTCCTGAACCCGAATCCCCAAACTGAAACCCCAAACCTCAAACCCGAAGCCCAGAAGCCTAAAGTAAACTCCATAAAGTCGGAAACCGGCTTAAGGCCAAATAGTGCTGGGATTCCCTCTACATTACTCTTCAGGATTGAGGCTATTGGGTTTCCAACTTTTGGGCTTCTACCGTAAACTGAAACCCCAAACCCAAGGGTCCTATACTACCAATTTACTACCATCTTCCAAATTCCAACACCCTAGGGTCCCACAACAACAACAACAATTACTACTACTACTACTACTGCTACTACTACTACTAGTACTACTACTACTGCTACCACTACTACTACTACTACTACTGCTACTACTACTACTACTACTACTGCTACCTGCTACCTCGAGTTTCAACTTCCCCCCGACATGCAAAGCGACCTTGGCTTCGGCTCACATGGCCGCCATGGCCTGGACAACAACTGGGGCGTTTACAGGGGCATTGCATTGTTTACATCGCAGTACACTGCATGAACACATGCACGCACATGCTATATGCATACACCGTGCATACATATATATATATATACACACACATATATACCTGCCTACCTGCCTACCTACCTACCTACTACCTACATACATATGCAGGTGTATACAAACAGCTATGGAAAATATGTGTATATATATATATGAAACCATATAAACACATATTCATCATGCATTTTCATAGAGGGATATGCTTGCTTTGTTTAGACTTGCTTTGTGCATGTGGTTCTGAAACTAGCCAAAGTGACTAACCTTACACACAATTTCAGATCTGCCGCTCCCGGTAACGTAAACTCGTGAACCGTCAAACGCACAGCCTCCAATCCGAGGCCCTAAGCCCTAACTCGTTAGTCGTGCATTTTCTGGAACTGCTGCTTTGTAGGACTTTGAGATAATAAAGGGCTGGGATCCAAAACCCCGGCTTCTTGGATCCTTGTCAGAAGGACTCCTATATACAGGACCCCTAACTTGAAGAACTCGTGGAAACTGGAAACACACTTTGGGAACGCCTGGCAGGGGCCTGGACAGACAAGAAATCCCTTTCCCCCGAAACCCCTCTACCTATAGTCTCCAGTGTAGTTGCTTTTTGGGGGTTACCTTATAGGATCCTAATTGTATATTTGGTTAAACCAAGAAAAAGAACTGCAATGGAGACTACAGGTAGACCCTCAGGTGCCATGCCGCTATAGTACCCTCAAAGGAACACTGACATGAGCTCCAGAGTATGTCGTCCCAGAAGCTGGCTGTAATGGCCGAGTAGTCGAAAGCAATGTGATGGAGTCTCTCGATGTCGGGAGGATCTGGATCCTCCAACATGACCTTAGAATATACTTGGGAGTTTCCGAAAATAGGGGACCTTAATATAGGAGCCTAAATAGTAGGATCCTTATTATAAGGATCCCAAAATAAGGTACCCCTAATTTTCGGAAACTCCCATTTAGGGCTCCGGGATTTAGATCCTCCAACATGATCTTGAATGGATGAGGATGGAACAACGGTCTAGGAGGGTTCGTCACATTCGTGCTTTGGGTTTACGGTTTAGGGTTCAGGGTTTAGGGGATTCTTCTAAACATAGCCTGAGCTCAGGCCTGTTATAGGATTTGTGTTAGGGATTTGGGAGCTTTTTAGGGCTTTAAAGGGGCCATCCGCCAAAATGACCTAAGACTGACTTGTAAGTGGTTCGGTTTAGGATTTGGGGTTAAGGGGTGAAGGGCTTAGGCTGCTTACAGGTTGGGGTCCATGTGCAGGACAGCTGCTGTACTTGCAACAACCAACGGCAACAACGGGCAAAGCAGCGTAAGCAGAAGAGCAATCATCAACACCTCCAGCAACTTGGTGCAGGACTATTGACCTTAATCACAGGGCCTGCATAATTGAGAACGGTAGTCTCTTCTAAGCCCTAGATTACAGTTAAACTACGAAAGGTTCCATAACCCTGTTCTACCTGCAGTCTCCAATAATAGTATGGCCTATCGAGGTTTCGGGCGGTAAAACCAGGAACAACTGCCCTCAAGCCATCCTTAACCCTTGGCATCTAAGGGAAGGGCTACAGCACATCACAGACTTCTGAAATCTAGAGATTCCATAAACTGGGCTTTTAAGTGACCATGGAGAAAAAGTATAAACGTTTATTTCATAATGGTTCCTGTAAGAAAAAAGTATTCGAGTATGGCACTACAAAGCTCAGTAAACGTTCTCCAGACTTTCCATGGGAGCTTCCGACAAGAAGTCGGATTCTTCAGCTAAGGACCTTTTGTAAGCAACAGACCCGGCACTGTCGGGGATCCTGTACGGCATCAATGAGGTCCCTACACCCTAAACCCAAACCCCTGAACGGAAACAGACGGAAACCCCAAGCTCCACTATTGACGACATGAGCCCTAAACCTTGAAGTTCAATAATTGGCTGTCTGTATAAATAACTGCAGAAAAAAATAACTGTAGAAAATTCAAAATAATGCACACAAACACATCTATATACTAGGTACCCCATAGCAACTCATCAGCGTAAAGACGAAAACCTGGGTACCGGAGCAGAGGGTAGCAACAAAAAAGACAACATCTGTGTGCATATATATATATATATATTTTTTACATCTGTACATCTATACATATATATATGTATGCATATACATAAATATACATATATACGTATATATGCAGTTTGAAGCTCCTGGGCAATATGGGCCGTGGGCAGTCATGAAATCCGTCTCAGGGTATCCCTCCTTCCTAAGGATCCCTCAAGCGGCTTAGGGTGTGTAGGGTTTTCGGGTTGAGGTTTAGGGTGTAAGGCTTAGTGTGTGGAGGCTTTAGGGGTTAAGGTTTGGAGTTAAAGGTGCAGGGTGTAAGGTGTGGGTTCGGGGTTTAAGCTTTTTGGGTTTAGGATGGTTTAGATGCAGCAGGGCTTATCCGGAAGCCTATTGCAGCATTTGCGAAATGGAGATGCGAAAGTTTGCAAAACACGATCTGGTAAAACAACAATAGTAGCCTGAAGCCGAAAAGAATTCCTGCCACTCGCAAGGCAAGCACAGAGATGTCTCCCGGCAGCAGGAGGGACGACATCAAAAGAAACCTCAGGAGCCACGATGAGTCAATGCATTCCTGGCATGGTGCATCAATGTATTCTTCCTGCTTTCGAACTCTGAGACGAGTAACCGTAGGAAGAACTTTGTCTCCAGGGTCTATCTAAGAGGCTTAGCTTCACACTGAAACTGCATCGTGCCCCCGCCGTCACTCTTGCATGGCAGCAGCATATGATCTTTGCTTTGAATGCTCTTGATACAGCAGCAGCACGGTGGAGTGGACTGTATTTGATGACGGTAATGGGCTGAGATACGTGATCAGGAGTTTAGGCTTGGACATGGGCTGAGGCAAATGGTCATATTGCCACATGCTTGGGTTCCGAGAGTTTGAGATTTTAGCCCTAAGCCCCACAAACCCTACACTCCAATCCCTAGACTCTAAACTCGAAACCCTAAAAGGTTTCAGGGACTGAGACCGCGCAAAACGTGTAGGTCTCCGAACTTATGGTAGGGTTTAGAGGTTTGGGTTTAATTAAAGGTTTAGGGCTTAGCTAGGGGTTCAGGGTAGGGTCTAGGGTTCAGAGTTTAGGATTCAGGGCCAAGTAGAATCAAGGACAAGTCTGTCAGTGTGGCTGCTTTGGGAAAAGGTGTCCAAGGCCCGATGCAAGGAGCAGAAGATATGTTAAAGGGTCTACCACCGCATGCACTCGTATACAATATCACAGAAATCGTCACACAAAAGCATACATAATATCAAACGGTATGTCAAATTGAAAGACAATAGAACATCATAATCATAATGTAGTATGTTCCGTTACCCACATATATGTTTGTATGCATGTATGCATGCATGTATGTATGTCTGCGAGCATGCAATTATGTTGGTACGGAAGTATACGGGTATGTGAATATGTAAGTATGCAGGTATGTACGCAAGTATGTATGTATGTATGTATGCAGGTATGTAAGTAAGTATGTATGTGTGTATATATATATACGCACACATGTGTACATGTGTATATATATATATATAGCGAGAGAGAGAGGGGCACAGAAAATCACCTTGAGCCATTGCACGAGCTCATCTTCACCTGCGACGGCTTGCACACTGCGTGCCACATGCACGACCAGAGCCTGCACTTGCCCTGCCGGACTCACTCTTTCCAAAGTCCCGCCGCTCACAATCCTGCAGTCCACTGGATCCCGAACCGGGCACGGTCCGGGGCTCCACCGGTGCTTCATCCAAAATTTCACCGCTCTCTTATTGACGGCCTCTGTTCCTGTCAGCGTGGTCAATGGCGAGTCTCAGAGCACGTTCAACCCCCCCAGAGGCCAAGACCTTCTCAGCCCAAGCCTCATCCACCAGACTGGTCGTAGGTATAAATTCAGATACACATATATACGTATATATATATATAGATACAGATGTAAATATAGATATAGACATGGATATGGATGCGCATATGTATTGTATGGATATGGATGCGCATATGTATGTATGTATGTATGTAGGTATGTATGTATGTATGTGTGTATAAAGATAGATAGATAGATATTTGTGTATGTGGGTATAGAGATATTGATATATGTATGTGTGTGTGCATATGTATCTATTTCTGTACACATATATATATATATATACACATACATGTACACATACATATGCACACACACGTATACATATACATGTGTACATCTATATACACATTATATATATATATATATACATATACATATATACATATATACAAATATACATATATACATATATACATATATACATATATATATATATATATGCATACATATATACATATATATATATATATATATATACATGTATACGTATGTAGTGGTTACCGGGATATGCCAGGTCAGCCCGGAAACCTCAACAGGAAGGTGATGAATCCAAAACCTCGCCAATATGTCCGCCCGTGCAACGGATCTCGCAGACACAAAGCGCACACACACACATTCAGAGAGACACACAAAACGAAACCACCTGGGGACAATGACGAATGACATTGGGATAACTAAGTACCAAAGCCACGCAGAGAGTACGGTTTCTATCGACAGCGGAACCTGCATCCCATTGCAAATGCTCATCAGCGATTTGGCATAAAACTCCCTGTCGGCCAGAACCGCACACCGGTAAAGGAGAATCCTTCTGATATTCGATAAACCTCGAACTGTAATGAAGTGCCTTAGTAATTAGAATAAGGTTTTAGGGTATATTATACTATACTTACAATAAGGAACCCACAAAATAGTATTGGTAATTGTCTAAGCCCCCCTACTACAGTATCCTCATGATAGCCCTTATAGTAACCCTTACAGACTCCCTTGAAAGGAACCCTTTAAAGGAACCCTGTTCGAATTATTAAGGCCCCGAATATAGATTCTTAGATACTGCTCCAGCATCGTAAGGCTTGGGCTCCTCAGACCAGTCTGCCTTCGGATTCTCACTGGCGAAAAGCAGCCTGGACGAGAATTTTTGCTTGAGAAGATTATGTGTCGTGTGTGAGTGAGTGTGTGTGTGTGTGTGCGTGTGTGTTTGTATAGATGTCGATATACCCATCTATATATATATATATATACATGTTGTCTATATTAAGGACGAGAACCTGCTCTTCACAAGAGTATGCGTTGGACTGTATTGTATGCTTCTGCGTGTGGGACTGGGTGTACATATGTATACACAAAAAAGTTTCATACAATATAGAAACAAAGATGGATGGATGGTGGATGGATGGATGGATGGATGGATGGATGGACGGACGGACGGACGGACGGAGGGATGGATGGATGGACGGATCGATCGACAGTAGATAGACAGATAAAATGAATCGATAACGGTTTAGGGTACAGGGTTACCCTAAACCGGAAGTTGTCGGTACGACTCTTCAAAGATTTCAGACCTCGAGGGGACTGCTGAGCTTTCGGCTTCCGACAGTTCAGTTGCAACTGGAGTTTCTAGCTTGGGCTTAATTAGGGTGTTTGTTTTGAGCCTGCTCGGTTTCATTGAGGAGGAGGTTGACGAAGCTCTCACCAAAGTCCATGTGCCCAGTGGAGTGCCCGAAGAGCATCGTCATCAACGCAGCCGCCGTGGTCGAGCGCCTCCTTCTCATCACCAGTCCGCGTGCTGATCGTGTCCACCCCATGAACAGCCAAGGCCAAACCCTCAACCCTAAACCGTTCGGCGCTGTGAGTGGGCGCATGGAAGCCCTGTAACTAACTTTCGAGACCAATCGACACAAGTCGCTCAGGCGCATATGTGGTTGCCCTGCCCTGAACCCTAAACCCTAAACCACTAAACACTAAACCATAGACTCCTAAACCCTACTACACCCCTAAACCCGTAAACCCTAAACCCTAAATCGTGTTTTCACCGGCCTCTGCGCCTGGTTGTCCGAGACGCATTTGCGCAGCGGCAGAGCGGATTAGCAGTCCAACACTAGCCCAGGGTTTAGGCTTTATGGTTTAGGACATTGGGAAACCCGAAACCCTCCACCCTGAACTTGGCATCCTAAACTGCGTGCGAACACTCCAAGTAAGAGCCAGCGGACAGAAGCTGCTCGTTCAGGAATTCGGTTTTGGGGTTCAGTTCTTGTTGCTCAGGCGTTCCATGCTAACTAGGACCTAAACCGAGACATTTCACAGCTAACATGCGAGAACAAGACCAAGACTCCTGTTTAATTCTGGGCCCTGTCAGGCTGCACTGTTGTTGGGAATGGGTCCCGAGTAGAAGAGCCCTGATGATGAGAATGGATGAGAATAGTGTTGGGGGGCATACACGAATATGGTTACTCATTTATTTCCGACAAGAAAATACACAAGCAACACAAATAAAGCGTAAGGGCTGTTTTGCCAGGAGACTGGTTCCTGAAGCAGTGAACCCGTGGCCCGAACTCGCTGAGGCTGCCGCATCAAATCGTTCAAGACGGACGATCGCTGATGCGGACCCCTTGCATGTCATGGTTCTTAGGATGGTATTCCCCACCCTGCCCAAGCAAAGCCCCATTCACGCACACAAATAAAAAGCCCAAGCAGCTAGAACAGTTTACGGAGGTGAACTTAAACAGGCAGCAAATCGTTCGTACCGAAACTTCAGCTACTGCCCCGGCCCCGATGCTGCTGCGGCGGTGGCTTCGGAATTCTTGCCCAGGAGTTCAGAGTAGTAGGACAGGGGTTTGCTGAAAATACCCAGCACCATACGAGGTAGCACTGACCAGCAGTACATGCGGCATACCCCCAAACCCTGAACCTTAAACACTAAACCCCTAACCCTAAACTCCTAAACACCAAACCGCAAACCCGGAAACCCTACACCGGCACCAGCTGCAAAACCCATGGCGAAGAGAAGCCCAACTCTTGCAACCACTGCAGGCTGCTTTGTCATAATCAAAAAACTCCTCATGGAATTCGAACGGTTTTTCCGGTAACCTGTATAGACCATAAAATGAGCTGCAAGGATTGCAAAGAGGGTGTACTGTTGCTACCTGTTCCTCATTCCGACGCCAATAACCGAGCAATGTGGCCACCAACCCTCACAGTTTCCAAAGCATATGCCAAAGTTAACCTTATATATAAACCCCAAACCCTATGAAGCCACGTGCGCTGTAAGCCGTAAACACTACCAGAGCCTCAGGTCCACTGTCGCCATCTCGTGGGTGAGCTGATCTGCAGGCTTGCAGTCCTCGGTCAACGAGGCTGAGCCACCAAAATCAAGGGTGGCATGTATAACTGCTATGATACGAATTACTAGAATTACGATGGCAGCTATGATGACTTTGGCACTGAAATTGACGCGCGTAGTATTATGCTTCTCAAAGTCTTCATACAGCCGAGCTGACAGATACGGCCCCATGGAAAAAGTCACACATTGCAGAAAATCCCTATAACCTGCCCCTCTCGGGACACCCGAGATCATAAACACCAAACCCGGAGACTCCGGAAAGACGAGGCCCCAACCCCAAAGCCCAGCATTGAACCTGTGTGAAAGGTACAACTGCCACGAAATCCAAACCGACCAACTGAACCCTAAACCCTAAAGCGTCTACAAACAACACCGTCCAGCCCGCCATCACCCTGCGCAGACCTATCGCCCTGCGTCAATGCCCAAACCCCAAGCACCAATCTTCTACTTGTCCTTGTTAACCCGAGGGCGCCCAAACCCAAAAGCCCTGAGTCTACGGCTTTAACTTATGTGCAGATCTGCTGGGGAAGCATGGCACCCTAAGGTTTGAGATCCGAGTGCTTCCAAATGTCATGTTCTGACACGTTCCTCCTGTGGCCAGTTCCGAATTCCGAATCCGGGCACATAAAGCAAAAGATAGCCCTGAGCCCTAAGTCCAAAAGCCCTAAGACAGAACCTTCTAAACCTAGAGAAGCCCAAAAGCCTAACCGCGCCGGAGCTTTCCTACCTCCTGCAGATCTGGGAGTTACCGAAAATAGGGGACCCTTACATAGGACCCTAAACAGTAAGATCCTTAGTATGAGGACCCCAGAATAAGGTACCCCCCCTATTTTCGGAACTCCCATCTCAGCTCAAGGCTGCAGGAGGCTGGAAGAGACTCTGCGCCGCCTGGGGGCTCATAGGCTTCAGGGCTTTGGTATTGCCAGGAACCCCCAATGGGCCTTTAATAGTACCCTTATGGTCCTTCATAGTGGGTATTTGGGGTATAATGGAGGGTAGTTGGGGGGTCTAGGAGGAGCATAAGGTTGAGGCTTAGGGTTTAGTGTTTAGGATTTGAATAGGGTTTCGTTAGGATTTAAGGTTACCAGAGCTTTGAGGGCGCTTTAGGGCTTCGGGTTTGAGGCTTCAGGCCTGGGGCATAGGGTTCTGGAATCTAGGCTGCAAGTGGTCAGGGGGTTTAGGGTTTAGGGTTCGAAGCTTTGAGACCTTAGGTTTTGAAGGTGATTAGGGACTTTTGTGCTGTGCGCTGTGTCTCGGCGCCTCTACATATTTCTATAGCATCTGTAGAAGGTGTCTTTTGTAATCTTTAAGCACCGTAGGGTTTAGGAGATCATGGTTTAGGGATTTGGGGACTTCAGGGTTTTGAGGAACAGGCACCATCAACCCTAAACCACGGGGGCATTGCATTGTTCAGGGATCTTTGCTTTGGGGCCTCAAGGTATAGAGCTTGAGGATTTTGTTGGGGTGTTGCGTTTAGGGTTCAGTGTTTCGTGTGCACAACCGCATAAAACCATAGTCAGAGCTATCCCTATGGAAAGAAATACCCCAACCCGAAACCCTAAACCCGACAACACAACGACTTCGAGGGTTGATGTACTTCTGCTGCGCACCTTGTGAAGCGCGAGATGCTCATGGTTGGAAGGTTGGGTTTACGGCTTGGCAAGGGTTTAGGGTTTACAGGGCTTATTCGGTTTGGGGTTTGGGGTTATAGGGTTTTAACGTTTAGGGTCTAGCTGCTTTACCACAAACCGAACACCAGAAGTACCATGTGGAGGTGAAGGTTGCGGAGGAGGCAAATGCAACGCCAGTAAGCTAAAATCAATACAAAAACACCAAGCAAGGAATTTTGAACTTTCAACTAACAGCTGTGGAATCATGGACACCTAATTTCTGCAGAACCCGTGCCTCCGGAATGGATTTATCGTGGTCCAGTGGCATATTGAAGTCCACCTGCATCAGGTGCATACTGTGTATCTAAGTCTTTGCAGGTTTGTAGTGCTTTAGGCCGTTTATGTTTACAGGGTGTAGACTGTAGGGAGATCGTAGCATCTGTGCGGTCTTTTCGGGTAGGGTCCAGGGAGGCGTGTTTCGACCTCCGCAGTGAAGGATGCTCAGCTGCGCATTCGTGCTCAGCTCCAGACTGCTCTTATCTGCAATGTCATATCATATCCCAACGCCCGCAAACCCTCTACCCTAAACCCCGCCCCATTCGGTTCGGTCAGCCCAGCAATTCACATGTTGGACCCAACCCTGGCGGTTTCGAGTTTAGGGTTTAAGAGCTCATGCTAAAGTTTGAGAGGCGGGGGCTGAGAAGCTTTCGGGCTTGGCCTTGCGGGAAGTTGATTTGGGCTGGCTTGGATAATCTGACCAAGAGGGTCCATAAACACTCCTATTATGGAATTACGGTCCCAAAACCATAGTAGGAATGGTCTTTTGGGACCTAATTCCATAATGGTAGTGTATATGGACCCTCTGGGTGAAGTTTCGCAGAATACTCAAACCTCGGAAGCCTCACGGGCTCTCCCGTCAGATACTTTCGGGTGTTGAGAAGCTTGCGCCGCCTCCAGAAAGTTTAGGGTTTAGGGTAACAGCACAGAGTAAGTGATCAAAGTGTATCGGAGATACACCCGAAAACACACTCCCCTTAAAACACGAACTGACGGCAAGCAGTGTGCCACAGCTTCGGGCCTTCTTGATGATTCTATCACCTTCCTTGAGCTGGATGCCTGTGATTTGGTTCGTGCGATCCTGCGCACGGTAGCTGACGTAGATGTAGGGACTATGAGGGAAAATTCTTGCTGATGATGCAGACCAATGCAGACACTCTATAATAAGTCATTCTATCTCAGAAGAGCACGGAAACGCGACCAAATTTCAAGAGCTCGAGCAGCCCGTACTTAAGGCTCCAAAAGGATCTAACTGGGTACTTGGCTTGAGGATAATTTACCGTAAGGTAGGCTAGCACTTTAGGGAGTTTAGGATGAGCAGGTGCCTGGACTCTTAGGACCCAAAAGTCTGAACTCTACTGTAAGCCCCAAGCCCTGAATGTGCCAGTGTGCCAGCAGAACGCGTCGAATCCCCAAAGAAGAAACACCGAAACTCCAACAGCGTTTCGCAGTTAGGCTATGGACCAATGGAGGGCCTTAGGTCAGGGCTGTTGTGGTGGTTCACAGGGGCGGGATATTTTGGAGGGCTTCGGGGCTTCTTTTGTTGCATTGCAGAATGGCTTGGGCATGTAGGGCGTGGATTTAGGCGTTTAGTCCGTCGTTACTTTGCCTTCCTTTTCGAGGGAGGTCCCTAGAGCCTGAAGCCGAAACCCCGAACCCTAAATCCTAAACACCTACCTTAACCCTGAAGAACCTACCTTTTCAAGGACCTATATAAGGAAATCATAATAAGGAACCCCAAAAGGGTAGGTTATTTGGGGTTAAGGTAAATCCTGAAACTTGAAGCCGAAACCCGAGGAGTCTTGGGCATTCAGAGTGAAGAAAGCTAAACGTAAAAACAAAAAACGTTTAGGGTTTGGGATTTCGGTATTTTTTTTAAGTGCAGTAGCCCCCTTTCTCGAAAGCTTGCTCAGGTCGAGCTTGCGGGTTTAGGGTTTAGGGTTCAGGTGGCTTTTCCACGACAGCCTTTGCAGTTTCCAGCGCAAGGCTCATAGGGTTTAGGGTTTAAGGTCCACTCTTCGGGTTCCGTGGTAGTTTGGGGTTGTTATTTGTCTTACTATAATGCTACTATTATAATTATAGTTCACTGCTATGATTAGGACTAATCTTGTTACAAGTATGATTCGTCGAATTCTTCTTCTGATTATTACTGTTGCTACCATGATATGGTTTAGAAAGTTTAGCAAGGTTTACTGCCTCTCTATGGGGAACCCAGTTAGGTAAAGGGTTAAAGGGGCCCTATATTAGGCCCTATATATTCGTAAGAATACGATACCCTTTAAAGTTTAGGGTTTCAGGTATACCCTAAGGGTCCATGTACCCAAATAGTATATACTTCGGCCCCAAATTACTTGTATAGGGACAACTTTAAGGCCCAAAGTATAATACTATTTGGGTACATGGACCCTTAGGGATAGTCGGGTAGTTAAGCTATGAAAGAAGACCCTTTGAAGAAACCCTGGGACGCCCTGACAAAGCCGTAGAAGACCCGTTTACAGAATCAAGGAACCCCCTAAACCCTAAACTAAACCCCTAAACCCTAAACCCTAAACCCTAAATGAAAGCCTACAACCCTAAGCCCTAAACCCTAAAGCCTAAACCCCTAAGCCCTAACCCCTAAACCCTTAAGCCCTGAATCCTAAACCCTAACCCAAGGAACCCCCTGGGCCTGAGCTTGCTGGAAGGCCAGCTTGTAGCGATCCGTCCATTGGATCTCCGCTGCCTTCCTGGGATCTTTGGGTTACGGATCTTACCGATGATAAGACGGGTTTAGGGTTAGGGCTTAGGGTTTAGGGTTTAGGGGCCTTCCTCGGATCTTTATGGTACACTTCTATACGGTTTGTAAGGGTCCTTCAAGGCTTTCATACGAATTCAGGGTTTGGGGGTTCGGTGTCTAGGGGTTTTCGGGTATTAAGAGTTTACGCGCTCTAGGGTTTAGGGTTTCCTCGAAGGGGTGAGGGTCTATCTAAGCCCTGGGTTCCAGCTCCAATAGAGAAGGCAATAACCTACAGTAGAAGCCAAAAAGTTGGAAACCCAATAGCCTCAATCCTTAAGAGTCATGTATAGGGAATCCCAGCACTATTTGGCCTTAATCCGGTTTCCAACTTTTTGGGGATTACTATANGGGGGCAGCAGGGACGACCGACCAACAGAAAGCAATTTATCTTGCAGGAAATCTGACTTTTGGTTTTAAACAGGAATTAGAGGTTTAAGGATTAAAGAGGGATTTAACATTACTGCTTACCTGCTCACCCACTCCACTACTAGTTGCATACACCTTTGCCTCGGAAACGTACAGATCCGTGCCAAAGAGGGCTTGTAAGAAAACTGCATGCTATAGGATTCGGTAAATGATCAGATCAGGTACCTTGATCCATGCTTTGTAGGATTGTAGGATGTGGCAACAATATGCTGGCTGCGAACTCGTCTCAGGATGTTCACCATCACCTCTACCATCACCATCATCAACAAACACCGTATGCCAAACCCCTCAACCCTAAGCCCTAAACCCTAACCCCTAAACCTTAAACCCCTAAACCCTAAACCCCTAAACCCCTAAACCCTAAGCCCTAAAGCCCTAAACCTTAACCCCTTGGGCTGGTAGAAAGGCGCTGCTGGCTTCAGGGAACCATGGAACCGTGGCTTCAAATGGAAACTTCTTTGGGAGCACACTTTTTCTTAAAAGCGTGATGACTGGTCTTCCCACCTTTACAGGCACGCGTTGGTGAGACATGTAGTCACCTTTCAGTATCTTGCTTTTGTATAGAGTTCGTGCTTGAAGATTAGATGCCGGCAAGCTTCCCTCCTTGCCGCTCTGAGTCCGCATTCGACCACATGTTGAACTGCGGCAGCACTGGGCTTACGTCGACTTGAAAAGGGCATAGAACACGGGCAGGCATACGTGTGTTAACCAGAGTTCTCTGAATTGCCTCCACATTTCTGACTTCACAGCGACAGATGTGTCTATGCTTTCTCACGTGCCAGCAGCTTGTCAGGGGGATGCAACAGGGTTGTATAAGGGTGCTGTGATGTGTTGTCACAGTGTCTTAAAACTTCGAAGAAGGTCTCGGTGTATGTTCTAGCAAAATAGAACCGGAACCAAACCTACTATTACCAAATACTAAGACCTTTATGTTGAGGCCTAGACTGGCCTAGACCCCCATCCCAGAAGCACCGAGTAGCCTCAGTGAATGCAGAATCTTTTGGCAACCCCTATGTTAGATGGTTGAGGGCTTATACGGTTAGGGTAGTCTTCACAGAAAATCCTGCATGATCTGCAAACGTGCCCCTGCCCCTACCAGCAAGGAAAACTTCCAAAACCCAAACCCTAAAACCCAAAACCTGAAATTTAACCCACAAAGAAATCTTGGACAAATCTCCTCGCACCGTTGAAGAAACCAACCCGAAACCCTGAGCCCTAGAGGCATTGAACCCCGAAATGAAAAGTCGGAAGCGTCAGAGTCAAGGCTCAAACCCCGGAGCGGCCTTGCGTATGCTAACCTTACACACGCTAAACATGCATAGATAGATAGACAGATAGGTAGATAGACACACACAAATATATATATATATATATATGTACAACTACATGCATGCATACGTACGAAAAAGGGTAACGGTAACAACACCATAAAGTAACAATACCAGTACTATTGACAATAGTAATATCAACAACAGAAAATAGTCAGAGGAAGAAAGAACATACTACGAATGAACTAGTGCTAGTTACAACACAACAATAACCATGTACATATACATCTACGAAAGTGCATATATATATATATACACATGAATTTTTTGAGTATGTATGTACGTGTATATATATATATATATGTATACACACATGTATAGATCTATCCCTATATAGTAGGGCTTAGGGTTTAGGGCCATAACTTTTTGTATGCTAAGCTTATGTATAGCCTCAGAGCTTACAGTTGAGGGTATGCAAACTTTAAGCTTCGAGGGTCCGTGGCTGGGGTTAACCGTTTGGACCTGTCGAATAGCCGCACCAACTATGGTAAGCATGACAACTGAACAGATCGAAATGTTATCACATGGTTTTCCCCCGAAACCTCCCAAAACCCCAAAACCCCTAAACCCTAAACCCTTGAATTTTAGATTGCAGCAACGCTGGCGAAACTGAAACCAAAACTTCTGCCTGTGTTTTCTTACGGCTACACCTCAATGCCCTGTACCTGACCTGAAACCAAAAGCCCTACACCCCTAAACCCTAAGCCTTGTCCTTTCGTCTCTTCAGAGTAAGAAGCCGGAGTCGGTTTTGGTCCGTCTGAGCACCCGGAGTTGTGGGGCTTGGGATTCGAAGCAGTGTGTGGGGGATTAGGGTTTAGGATTTAGGGGTTTAATGTTCAGGGTTTAGGGTTTAGGGTGCTGATTCTCCAATTGGGTTTGGCAGCGATAGTATAATCCTGCACAGCCAAATTGAACGAAGGAACTCTAAATGATTATAAATTATATTGGTAATGCTTCTTCAGGCTTGTCTACACCTTCTGATGCCTCGGTGGAAGGTTCTCCCTGGCTTTGGGAAGGTTCTACTATACATACAGCCCCAAATCCCCGACAAATCGAAGGTTCCGGGGACGCGACGGAAGGGCCCGACCGATGCGGGGATGTGAATTTTCAAGGTTGTAGGGTTTAGTGTTGAGAAGGGCCGGGAGGGGGTACCTTACCTTGGAGAGCTTAATTCGCAGCCGCTCTCCCCTAGACGCCCAAGTCTTTCTCTAACAATACAGGGTTCTATGGGGGCTCTATGACTTAGTGAGGGGCTTTGTGGTGTGTGTATGGTTTGCATGAAGCTTGGACCCTACGTTTACCCCATACACCACAAACCCGGAACTCTGGACCTGATAAACATGATAAGCCTCCAACCCGAAACCCTAAACAGACCAGCATGCATGCACCTAACCCCGAAACCCCAGAACCCTAAACCCCTAAACCACTAAACCCCTACAACCCTAAACCGTGAGCTCTAGCCCTGAACCAGAGCTCTAGCCGGCAACTCCGCCCTCGAACCACCTGAACGCTGAAGTCCCAATCCTATCCCTAAACCCCAAAATCCTAATCCTAACGCCCAAAACCCCAAAACCCAGAACCCTAAACCCTAATCCTAAACTGCAAAACAGAAAACCCTCAAAACCCAGAATCCTAAACCCCCAAAACCGAAACCCTAAACATCAGAACCCCAAAAGCCCGGGCGTGCCGTGATGTCCGGAAAGGGGTACTTCACGCACTGGGACAGGCGAAGCTCCTTGAGATCCACCGAGGCCTCGGTTTAGGGTTTAGGGTGAAGGGTTTTAAGGTTTAGGGTTTTAGGGTTTAGGGTGAAGGGTGTTAATGTTTAGGGTTTTAGGGTTTAGGGTGAAGGGTTTTAATGTTTAGGGTTTAGGGTTAAGGGTTTTAAGGTTTAGGGTTTTAGGGTTTAGGGTGAAGGGTTTTAAGGTTTAGGGTTTTAGGGTTTAGGGTTTAGGGGTTAGGGTTTAGGGCTTAGGGTTTAGTCATTTGTTTTTAGCGCCTCTTTTCCAAGGGTTTAGGGTTAGGGTTTAGGAAGCCCTCAAGGAACCCCTTAAGGGTTGCCATAAGGGATACTACAAGGTTCCTTTCAGGGTACTTTAAGGGCTACTTGTAGTTTTTTCACTGTAGTTCCTTTTTGGGGTTTGACCAAATCAAATGTACAATTAGGGTCCTATAAGGAAACCCCGAAAAGGAACTACAGTGGAGACTATAAGTAGAATCCTACATGTCAAAAATTCCTGGTACATTTTGTTTGGGTGCCGTTTCCATCGCGCGAGCTCCAAGGCCCTCCTAGTACGGTTTTTCGGTTTAGGGTTTAGGGTTTAGGCTCTACAGTAGTGGCTTTCTGGGCTTAATAGGGTTTGCAAAGGGTCTTTAAGAGCAGCCGATAAGCCCAAACCCTACTAGTACCCGCTTTCGATACTTGGGTTAGCACTTCGGGTGCATATGGTTACTCGGTACTTGGACCCTTGCTTGTGGACCGTTTATGGATCAAGTTTAAACCTAGGCTTTGGGGTTGTATCAAGGTGCAGGAGAACTAATTATTTAGTTTAGCAGGGTGAAAACAGCTTGTTTGGGGGGTTTATAGCTGTTTTGCGCCGTGCTCACCAGTCCACGTCCAGGTCCCGAAGTAATCCCTGAATCATACGGGTCCCCCGTTGGCAGCGTTCACTTTTCACATGGACACCTCCACAACCTTCAACAAGTAGCAAATGCAGTACTTCCCTTTGGTTGGAGGGTTTTGGCCCTTCAATGATTCAGAGACAGCTCGGTTACAATGCTAACCGACGGTGTAAACCCGAAGCCCGAAACCTCCGAACCCAAATCATAAATCCCCCCTAAGCCTACAGGATACGGCCCCTCACCCGGGAAGGGAAACACATGAACCGTGAGCCTGAACCTAACTCAACCAAGGCGAAGAGAACAAGAGAAGAACGCCTAAGGCACCGAAAGGTCACAGAACCCGAAAAGCTCACCCTAAACCCTAAACTTAGGCCCTAAACCCTAAAACCCCAAGCCTAGGCCGAAACTCCTAACATCCACAAGCGACACAGCCCGGTGAGATGCCCCAAGCCACAAAGGCCTACGAAAGGGACCTTCCAGAACTTCGGGTTGAACCATTACAGTCTTAGCTTGAGTAATTCAAGGTTTTCAATTTTTTTCGTCCATATATCTATGTATCTATGTATGTATCTATGTATGTATGTATGTCGGTTGTCTGAACTGTACGTGTGCATGTGTACACATCTGCATACATAGTTGATCCATTTTGGCATCTGTCTTCAGGATTTCCAGACTCCTGGGGTCGGAAGGGCTTCCGGATCTTGGATTCGGCTCGGATGATATTGGCTTCTAGTGTTGTTATCTTTAAAACGGTAGTTTATAGGGTTCGGGGGGAGGGACAGGCAGCATGTGCTGAGCCATGCGCGTACATGGCCTTGCTTCGCGAGTCCAAGACGATTGTGATCCTCAGCCGGCCAAAGCGCTTGAGATTGAAGCTTCAGGCCCTTCCGTTCTGAAACGTCCTCCTTCCGGTTGAAGTAATCCCGCAAGGTCAAGAAAAGGCAAAAGCTTGGAGTTGCAATGGCCATGCGGGATGGTGCAATAGTTGTAGTCGTCGACAGACGGAAGTGTAGTACTCGTCGTCGCCGCAGTAGCAGTAGCAGTAGCAGCAACGCGGTGGTGCTGCTGCTGCTTGGTGCTGTTGCTGTTGTTGTTGTTGTTGCTGCATTGCTGCTGCTATTTTTGTTGGCTTAGTTGTTGAGTTCACAAGCCCGAAAAGCGTGTACTTGCAGTTCTACAAGGGGTAGTATTGTCCCCAAAGGTGTAAAATGGACTCAGTCAGCTACTAAGTTGAAGTTATTGAAGTTGTTGCTGTTGTGCTGTTGCCGTCGTTATTGTTGTTGTCGTTGTTGTTGTTGTTGTTGTCGTCGTTGTTGTTGTTGTCGTTGTTGTTCTTGGTGTCATTACTATTATTGTTACTGTTGATGATATTGTTCTTGTCATTGTTGTTGTTGTTGTCGTTGTTGGCGGTGTTTTTGTCGCTGCTGCTGCTGCTGCTGTTGCTGCTGATGTTATTGTTCTCGTGCTTGTTGTTGTGTTTGTGGTTGTTTTGTTCTTGTAACTGTTATTGTTCTTCTTCTTGTTGTTGACACACCGCTTCACAACAAGTCTGAACCAAACACCTATAATTGCTCGGTGAAGTTGGCGGCTGCACAGAGCTCTGGCGCCCTCCGAAATTCCTTCCTGAGGGCCTGGAAGCCTTAATTCTGGGCACGTGGCACACCCTGGCCGAATTTCGTCGAATTCGCCACTCCCCTGAGACCTCCACAAAGAGGCTTCGAATGGTTCTCGAAGCTACGTATTGGATTTAGGATGATTCAGGATGTTACAAGATGTAGAGATGAGGACTTGGGATTCTGGTCTGACGCTAGAATCGGCTTGAAGGGTGCTTCCGGTCAGCTGATTCGCAGATTCGCATAGCATTTTGGGTTTGGGGCTATGGGCGCTCGGGATTCTTTGTGGAAGTCGTGCCTTGTCTGGGAGCAACAGCTGGATAAAAGTCACTGAAGCTTGGGAGAAATGATTATCTCCACCGATTCCAACCTATCTTGGTTGAAATCTAGGAGATTACGGCAGTATGAAGACGTCTAGACTCTAGACATGAAGTAAAACACATGCCCCTTCACATCGAGTTCTTCTGTCCGAATGCTACATTACATCTTCGGCTCAACTAGAAGTGCGGAAGTTGCTACGAACAGGACTGCGGGTGGCCGACATGTTCTGAACCATTGAGCATATGAGGGTTTCCAAAAATAGGCGACCCTAATTTTGTACCCTAAATAGTAGGATCCTTTTTGTAAGGACCCCAAAATAAGGTACCCCTAATTTTCGGAAACTCCCATATAGAGCTACCTGTAACCATCACGGAATCCCAGTCTTCAGCTCCCCACAGCAATCCACCCCAACGTCGATTCTGTGGAACCCTAAATTTCCCAACGCCTTGAACCTTTACGTGCGTAGACCCGAGACCCCGCACTGACTTCAAACCCCGGGCCCCAAGGCAAACTCCCAAAAAAACTGAAAATCGGCAAACAAACCCAGGCAATCAACTACGCCCCACCCCCAAACCCTACCTTTAGTCTCCCTTGTAGTTCCTTAATACAATTAGGAGTCTATAAGGTAACCCCAGAAATCTACTGCAATGGAGACTATAGGACCAAAAGCGTAAACCCTAGACCCTAAACCCCTAATCCCTAAACCCTGAAACCCCACAAACCCCAACAACCCTAAACCCTCAGCTCTTGGCTGACTGCTGAACCCCTCCTAAAAGTTAAACTTTCAGCCTCCTTTGTATGGTTCATATAGAAGCCCAAGAGTTAAAGTCCTAAGAGCCAACCAGAAGAACGCCAAGAGCTTAGTACCCGACGCACCAGTGGTGCGGCTTGCCAGGACATCCAGAGGTCCCCTACCCCAGTGCGCCGGGCGTTCGCCCTGCGCCTGGCAGTGAGACTTGAGGGGTTGGAGTTTAGGGTTTAGGGTTGTTAAGGGTTAGGGGTTTGGGGTTGTTAAGGGTTAAGGGTTTAGAGTAGGTTGTTGCCCTTGTTCCCGGTCTGGGTCTGGGTGGTCTCTGGCTTCGCGGTGGACTGCGGCTCGCGCCAGTCCTTTGCATCGCCCTCGTCCTCATTTCCATCATAGCTGCGCTGGCAGCCGTACCACTTCCAGGACTTCCGCGGACCCCAATCATCGCTGGAGCCGCGGGGTCGGACGACCAATGCGCCCAGCCGGACCAACCATGATCCTCGGACCGAGCTGTTCACCTGCACAGGCCAATCATCGGCCGCAGGGCGTTTTCTTGTGCCCTTCTCGTCGGCCATACTTGCTATGCCCATAAGCTAACTTCTTTGGGCTAAGGGTTTAGGATTGAGACTTGAGGGCTCAGGTTCGAAAAGTACCTTCAGCTAATCTATATAAATCCTCTAAGATATGGGGGTTAATTTGACCCAGTATTTGGGGTATAGTACACCATAGTTGCAAGAACCAGCTTCAAGAAACAGTCATTCGAATCGTTCCGACCCCTATCGTAACCTCGAGGGTACGGGTTACAAAATAAAGGCTTGGCAGTGTGTCGTAGGATCCTGCTTTCCATCATCATCATCATCGTCGTCGCTGTCATCACCATGCAAAGACAAAAAACACCCTCCTTCTTCAGCCATCGTCGAACAACAAAGCGGAAGACTGTCAGGTCATGCCCATTACTCTCAGGGTGAAGTCACTAAGTATAATCACAGCGGCCTTAATAATTTGCATAACACGGTACAAATCAACCAATAAACTCTAACGAACAGTAATGTCTAGTAGTTATATATATATATATGTATAGGCCACGGTATAACCATGCACTTGACCAGCCTTGCCCCTACCCGCCCACTGCCGCTCACCACGGCACTAAGCTCTCATCCAGAAATCCCCGAACTTCGATTTCGCGGGCTGTCGTGGTCAACCAGCATGCTCACAAGCTGTGCCGCTATCCCAGAACCTTTAGTTAAGGCTCGAAGCCCTGTCCCCTGCACCCAAAGCCCAAAACCCTTGTAAAAACCTGAACCCCCGATCTGCTGCAATTCCGCAGGGCCACAGCTCAAAGGTGTAGCTGGCGTGAGTGTAGCTCTCCTCTCTTCTCGACAGGGCTTGGGAATTTCAGAGATTCGGGCTTAAGGCTTCAGGGTCTAGGTTTTGAGGGGCTAAAGAGTGAATAGCTTGTCTAGTGTTTAGGCTTCAGGAGTATACGATTTCAGCTTCATGGTTAACGCGAGCTTCCGAGTTCACTCAGGGACCGTGTCTGGAGGATCCCGAGCTGAGGAAATTATGCTATTTATGTTAAATGTTGCCAAAGGCGCGGAAACTCCCTGTGTCGAGGGGACAGTGTTTCACACTGGCATTACCTTCAATATACAGCAGAACTCAGCCCGAATCCCGATTCTGTTCGTGAGTCGGGCTTGCCCGCTTCAGCGCTGTGCGATAATGATAAGGCTTTTAACTCTCAGCCCTAGACCTTACTTAATTATAATGAAGGGCAACGGAAGCATGAATCAAGCCAAAAGCAAAGAGAAATGAGAGCGGCCAGAACGGAACAAGAATGAGCGGCCCTCTTTTCCTTTGTTTTTCTTATTAATTTAAACCACGCACTTCCTTTCACTCCACTTGTGTTTAAATTAATAAGGAAGACAAATGAAAAGGGCCTTATTATTTACCTAGACTCCTAAACCCTCAACCCCAAACCCAAAAACCCTCAACCCCAAACACAAAGCCGTAAACCCTAAACCCTCAACCCCACGCCCAAAACCCTCAACCCTAGACTCCAAACCCTCGACCGCCGTAAACCCTAAACCCAAAACCTCAACCCTAAGCCCACTATCCGGTGCTTCAAGAACCCTGAAGGCCAACAGCTCGAACAAGGGCGGCTCAACGAGGCCTCAAACTGATCATACATACATAATTACATACATATATACATACATATATACATCCATCCATCCATCCATCCATCCATCCATCCATACATACATACATGTATATATATATATATATGCTTGTCCTGAATTTCGCAAGGAATGGATGACTGCAAGAAATCCAACTCTTTGACCGTACACCCTACATAAGCACTCTATGATGCAGTCTCCAAGGGTCTTGTCAAGGATCATGGGTCTTAGTTGCTGCCACCCGAAAAGGGTACGCTTTCAGTTCTATATATTATATTACCCCCGCAAAAAGCCTACAGTGTACTTACTCAGCGACTAAGGGGGAGCTATCAGCTATCGGCTATCAGCGGTTTGCAAAGAAGTCGCTACAGCTATTGCGATCTGAGACGCAAGGCTTCTTCTATCTGCTTACGAAAACTATTCCTGCAATCGCACCAAAAGCACTATTGGCAACGCCTCCAGAAGATGTTGCTTTACACCCCAAAAGACCGGAAAACCCAACAGCAACCCAGAAAGCAACCTATATACAACATCCCTACCCAAAGGCCCCAAAGTAGTTCCTTTTTGGGATTACCCTTATAGAACTCTAAACATGAACCCCCAAAAGGAACTACTTTGGGGCCTTTGGGTAGACCCTAGAGCCTCAACTTCCCAAGCCCTCTTCCCCCCCTCCCCCCCAAAAAAAAAGAAGAACAAAGAAGCGCCTGCGACATTTGCGGCAGTGACTCCGGCTCACTGCTTTCCTCTTCCACACCCACCTACAAGTCAAGCAAGCGTCAGGGATTCTGAGGCAAGGTGTAGGATTTAGGGTTTAGAGCTTATCAAGGTTGCCGGGTTTAGCCGCTGAAAGCCCCGTTTCTACTGGTCTCTAGACCAGAAGATCAAGGGTCTCGAATTTTCTGAAATTTTCGTTGGGGGATTTAAGGATCATGGTTCAGGAGTTGGGAGTTTCCGAAAATTAGGGGTACCCTCTTTGGGGGTCCAGAGAAGAAGGATCCTACTATTTAGGGTACTATATTAGGGTCCCCTATTTTTGCTAAAAGGATTCGCGGCCCTGAACCCTAAGCCCCTGAAGGATGCCACGGGGGGTTCCCAGGGTTAGCATTGGCGACGGTCCTGTATCCTTGTCCGTATCTATGCATCTTTGGTGGTATCCGTAAAGCCCTAAACCCCTAAACCCTAAACCCATCATCATCCTCGGCGTCATCATGATCACCATCGTCATGCAGAGCTCTGGTATGACCAGGCTGTGATTCTCACCGTACTCCTAATTGTCGCTGACACTAGCGCTGAGGCGAGGACATCACTTCTTAATCCACTAGCGCTTACTGCGAGATAAGACTTGCGCATACACTGATACCTCCCTGACGGCCGCAAAACTCTCCAGAAGTCAGCTATCAGTACCGACACTGAGAGTCATTCTGGCTCTAATGCGAACGTATACTGCATCTAAAGTGTTGGAGGTTGCGAAAACCGACTTTAAAACCTGCGGGTTCCTGATCAAGTTCCTACATTACTACAGCAGCTACTGCGGAATTCAGGGGTCCCTACGGCGATGTCAGCCGGCAGCAGCATTGCCGTCAGCATCAAGTACCTGTTCCGAAACATGTACTAGATACCAGTTCACACGTGTTCCCATTCCACTGCAAGACATGTATGTGTACATTCTTATGCACATGCACCTAATATTTGATCGTTTGTTGTCGTGCTGTCATTGTCTCTGTCTCTCTCTCTCGCTCTCCATCTCTCGCGCTCCCTCCCGCCACATGTATACATGCATGGACGTACGACTGCATGCATGCAGTGTACACATGTATGCATGTGTGTGTGTGCACTGTGTTCGTGTATATATATATACACATACATACATACATAGATGTGCTCACTTGAATCTTCACTTATGTATGTGTGTATGTACGGATGCTTGTGCTTGTTCATCGAACCGCTTGTTTTTTGCTTGCTTACTTAGTGGCTACGCACATATAACAGCGAGAACTTATGGGTGCATTTGGCCACTTATTCGTCAAATGCAGAGGCATTGGCCCACAGTTTTGCAACTTCAAATGTCTAGCTTTCTTGTTTCGTTTCAATACATAGACGAGATCTATCCTACTCGTGGGAAGTCCTGTCTGCATTGGGTGCATGTATGCCCCTGCATATACATACTTGTGCGTGTACTGTATATATATATATATATGTACATACGCATACTTGTTCAGTATACACACACACACATACGCACCTGGCCACACATACGTAGATTGACTACTGCTTAAGTAGTTGACCAACTAACTACATATAAACAAACAAACGCACTGACGAGCGCAATCACACACACACAAACACAAAGATGACCAGTACCTATACATACATTTGGCTATACGTATTACATTACCTTACACCACATAGCATGACTAGTACTTGACATTCCACTGCCTTACATTGCGTTTCAGTTGGCTCTTCCATGAACTGCATGGATGCCTGCCTACCAGCCTACCTGCATACATACAGCCACACAGACATGCATACATGCATGCATGCATGCATGCATGCATGCATGCATGCATACACCCATACTTAAATACATGCACATGTACAAACAAACAAACGAACATACATACATACATACATACATACATACATGCATGCATGCATGCATGCATACATACATACATACATACATACATATGTACATACATACATACGTACATACATACATGCATACATAAGTGCATACATAGTTATTTACTTACATGCAAACTTACATACATACCTATACGTAACATACATACCAACAGACCTATTTATCTATGTACCGAGATGAACACCAGCAGAAATACCTACAAACATAAATCTATACATACCTAATCACATACATACGTACCTAAAAACTACTTGAATACACATCTAGGCGCCTAGTTACCTACCTACCTGTGTACTTACAGGCTGACTTGTTGTAACACAATATATAAACATGTAGAGTTGTAAGATATGCGCATGTGTATAATATGTATATATAGTGATGTGAATATACATACATGCATACATACATACGTACGTACGTACATACCTGCATATGTACATACATACATACATACATACTGTATGTTGATGCAGGTGTGTACACAAAAGGATTTCGCAACTTATGCTGCCAACTCCCCTGCGGTGCAAGATCATCCCCATTAAGTTTGAGTGTACTGCTCGGGTGGACACCCTCTTAGTGTGAGAACCACCTGAGGGTCTTTTACCAAGCAACATGTCGCAAGTTTAGGCTGCAATCTACAATATCAGGGATTGTGAGGGGGATTTCGAAATACAAATGGGGCACTGCACAAATATAACCCTAAACCCCTGATTTCGTAAACTCTAAAACTTAAACATAGGGATCAGGAGCAAACGTTCCTTGGGCGTGCCCATTGTGGGCAGCATTCCTGAAAGCTACACCCATGAAGCCCCGAACCATGGCTTTTAGGGTGTAGGGTTTAAGGTTTGGCCAAGGGAGCACTAGTGGTGTGACACCGAACCCCGAGAAACTATACCAGGTCTAAAACCTTGTGAGACCCTCATAAACGTCAACAGTATATACCCTGACAACACTGTTACAAGACTTTCAGAACCGCTAGTCATGGAGCAAAGTTCCTGAACACCAAACTGCTTGAAGGCACTGCTCAGTCCACTGTTGGACAGGAAGGTCGCTAGCAAGCATCAGCCTCAGTGTCTAAGGGTTATTTGGAAGTTCATGGGTAGTTATAAGTGGGGTTATACATCCCCTAACATGGTTTCTAACTACCTTACTTCTAACCCCCGCGTATAACTACCCATGAACCTCCAAGTAATGCTTCAGGATTTACTGTATAACGGGGTTTGGGCTTGGGAATTCGGGATAGGGTTGCTACCGCAGAAGTGCTACTAAAACGGATGCTATGGGGGTTATTATATACCGGATACGTAAGGATTGCTATACGGCGTGCTAACCGGCGCTGGAGCGGGCTCCCGGTCGGACTAGACCCTAAACCCTAAACTCCGTGGGGTGTAAAGGGTTTAGGGTTTAGGGTTTATAGGGTTTAGGGACCCTAAACTCCGTGGGGTGGGGGGGGAATTAGAGTTGTAGGGAGGTGGCTCTCCGGAAGATTGCCGAAGGACGTCGCTCCTTAGATTCTGGCGCGACCAGGAAGTGGTAATTTCTGAAAATAAAGAACATATACACCCTTTAAACGCCAACACTAAACAAAACACTAAAGAGCCCTGAGGAAAGGGATCGTCAAAAACCAAAGCAACTAATTAGGTTTTGTGTGTCCATGCGGGGGGAATACTTAGAGTTTAGGACATGGAGATTCGATGACATGGACTGACCCTCGCTGCATCTTGGGTGTCCCGACATCATGTCCATGATTGTGGACGATCGCTCGTGGGGTGGCCTCGGACAGCCAGGTCAGGCACGTGTCAGGTTGTGTTTGCCATGGTCTTTGATGTGCAGTTGCTGTCAGTCGCCGCTTAACTTCATCACAGGTTGCATAGAAGCCGATGTGGCTGAAATTCTTAACACCATTGTGGTGATACTCGAGGATTATCACGGCCGACATCGCGATTTTCCCGATGACAGTGCTAGGTTCTGGTACGGCTGGTGGGTTCCACGGTAGCGACGATGATCCAGGATGACAGCTGTAAGGGAGCAGATGATGATGGCTGATTACCAGGGTGAAGATTAAGACGGTGATCATGTTGGAACGTGTAACTCTGCTGTCGTGACAGTAGAGATGACGATGATTGAACTGATGAGTCATGATGACGATGACGATGGGAGGACCGCGAAGATATGCATATTGACAAGGTTTTCTTCACCGCATGAGGTTGCTTAATCCTCTGAGGGCGATCTTGGAGGATTGTGTGGCATAACCCCCTCCCTTTCCAGATGAGCATGACCATAAGCCCGATAGCGCAGATGATGGTAAGTCGTACACGACGCGATGGGAAACTCCTCTTCATGCAGGGGAAGAGACAGAGGGCAACACTGCATGGCATGTTGTTCTTCGTGCTGACCCTTGAACTCGTTTCGCAAAAATGTGCACCATCACAAGTACGATTCACAGCACGACCACGACAAGGATGATGACGACAGCGAAAGCGACGACTGGCATCATTGTGCGGTTTTGCTTCTCCTGTCTGAGATTCTGGTCCTGGTGACTCGATGAGGGAAAGAAGTCCGGAATTCTGTGCAGGGCGGTACTGGTTCATGGTTGGGGTAGTATTAAAAGTCTACATTTTTATTCCTTATTGGGTTTAAGTAGCCACAAAAATTTAAAATGTTCCCCAACTATGGCAAAGGGTACATAGGTGTGTAGGGCTCAGAGTTGGGAGCTTCAGGGCTCCGGGGTTTAGGGTTGAGTTTGGGGTTTGAAGTCGAGGGCTTCAGAGGGTTTAGGGTTTAGGTTTTAATAGAAATTGTTAAGGGTTTGGGTGCCAATAAGTTTTGACCGAAAGTTTTGACCGAAACGTTTTGACCAGGTTTTCTGACTGAAACCTGATTTTGGTAATTGGGGCTGGGCTGGGGGTTGGGGCTGGGCTGGGGCTGGGGCTGCAGGGGGTCAGGGCTTAGGGTGGTGGAGTTTAGGTTTTTAGGGTGAAGCTTTGAGGAAGTTGCGGCTATCCAG
>BGNK01001652.1:48985-77153 GCA_003297005.1 Symbiodinium sp. clade A Y106 | reverse complement strand
GGAGGGAGGGGAGGGGGGGAGGGGAGGGGACAAACTGCAGCGCCACCACCACCACGCCACGACGACGACAACAACAACAACAACTACTACTACTACTACTATTAAAGAAGAAGAAGACGTAGTAGTAGTCGGGGGCGAGGGGGGGAGGAAAAACAAAAAGAACACAAGTGCCTGATGACGACGTCCTCGCGTGCTTCCTGCGTCTAGGGTCGTTAAGTTAATGCAGGGTTTATACAATCAACCGTAGTGTCGAAAGCCACAGGTTGCTTGCTCATTTAGGGGACTGCGTGCTGAGACTAGGGCCCAGGGTACTGGTGGCGTGACATACGATATGGTCAGACATATAAACTCTGCAAGGAATAGTACTGCTGACCTATTGGGCAAGGGTCCCTGCACTTAAGCTCGAATCGGTTCGGAACTCCTGCGTCGCGCGGCGTGACTGTGTGGAGTCTGGGGCCACGAGTGCCATGAACAACCTGATCTTGCAGGAGCCATAACTTTTGGGCTTATGGCTAGTAAGGCTTAGAGTTCTACTGCTGAGCTCCAATCCAAGTAGCACAAAATGTGTCCGAGCTTGTGACTTTCGACCTCTAAGTAGGTGTTGTTTGTATACTGGTGTTCCCAAGGTACCTAGACCCTAGATGATAATGTCTTTTTGTCACAAAAACGTATCTCTCTGCAATACCGGAGCGGTCGTAGTAGTTAATTGCAATTTCCCTCTCTGCCATGCTGGAAGGGTCGCAGTAATTACAGTTTCTATCTCTGCAATACTGGAGGGGTCCTAGTAGTTCCAGTTTCTCTCTTTCTGCAATACTGGAAGGGTTGCAATAATTACAGTTTCTTTCTCTGCAATACTGGAGCGGTTGTAGTAATTGCAGTTTCTTTTTCTGCAACATTGGAACGGTCGTGGTAATTGCAGTTCCCCTCTCTTTGCAATAATGGAGCGGTCGTAGTGATTGCAGTTTCTTGCTGTTTGCAATACTGGAGCGGTCGTAGCAATTGTACTTTCTCTTTCTCTGCAAAACTGGGGCGGTCGTAGTAATTGCAGTTCCTCTCTCTCGGCAATACAGGTTCCAACTTTCCGTTTGGCGGGTTTCGACCATGTTCCAACTTTAGCCTCCGAGAACAATCTCGGAACCTGTGGCTTGGGGCCAATTTGCTCCTGTGGACACGTTCCACCTTTCCGGCTTCCACCATACAGGTTCCAACTTTCCCTTTGGCGGGTTTCTGACCATGTTCCAACTTTAGCCTCCGAGATCAAAGTTGGAAGCTGTGGCGTGGGGCCAATTTGCTCCTGTGGACACGTTCCAACTTTCCGGCTTCCACCTGTAGTTCATCAGTGGCCTGAGACTAACATGTCTCACGGCGGTTTAAGCGAGCTCACACTCCCTATTGGTGGGTGACCAATCCGACACTGTGGGACTTCTGCGCCCCAGTGATAGGAAGAGCCGACACCGAAGGATCAACAAAAACAACGTCGTTATGAACGTTTGGTTGCCACAAGCCAGCTGTGGCAATGTTAATGAATGTGGTAACAGATCAAGGCCGGGATACGTTACAATAGTAACACCGATGGTACTAAATGTGGTAGCAGATCAAGGGCGAGATACGTTACAATAATAACACCAATGGTAATGAATGTGGTAACAGATCAAGGCCGGGATACCTTACAATTAACAGATCAAGGCCAGGGATATGTTACAATGGTAACAGACATGGTTTGTGATGCAGAGCTGCCTATGTTACTGCCCCTGACGTAATGCTCATAGTGGAGGCTCCCAGAACATGGTAGAGAACACCCCCAACTTTTTGTGCTGTCTTAAGAATCTCAGTTCTTGTCATATTCACATCTAGGATCCTAACCATTGTTTTAATATGCAGGAACTACGCAACCAGATGGTACTACAAGTTACTGAGTTAGAGTCTGTAGGTGATGTGTCTCTTTCATTCGGGGCGACACAAGCTTGCCAATGTTACACTCTACACCCAAAACCCGAAAGCCCTGAACCCCTTATACTACTTCCCTAAACCCTAAGCCTCAAACTTCATAGCATAGAGCCTTAAATGCACCCTCTTGCATGGAAATCGCGAGCTCTACTAGAGGGCCTGAATAGTCAGAATATGGTGTATATTCGTTCCATCTATGTACAAAATGTATATATATATATGTAACAAGTCAAGGTTCTGTGGGGCTTTACGGGATTCACAGTGGCTGTAATCTATGTGGATTCATCTGGGTCTACAGTAAGGCCACCAACGATCCAGGGATTCGAGTTTTGCGGGCTCAGGCTGGAAGGCTAATAGGGTAGAGAGTTCGAGAGTTCAGGGCCTACTATCAAGTCTAGTCTTCAGGGTCATGGGGGAGAAGATATCCCGTTTAGAGGCGTTAACAGCTTACTGACAGGCCCGCATCGACGATGTCTGGAAATTGAAACAAGAGCCACCTTTATAAACCTTTTTCTACAGCAGTCATTGTGGCCCCCACGCTGGCTTGAGGAACACCCGAAGCACGAAAACCCTAGACACTAAGACCTCAGACAGGAAAAACCTCAACCGCCACCCACCCACCCTAAGCCCGAAACCCCACACCCCAAAGCCCAAACCCTCAACCCTCATGAGCCCAAAACTGTGGACCCTAAACCCAAAACCCTAATACCCTAAACCCAATACCGGAAACCCTAAACTCTGAACCCTAAACCTTGAACCCTCAACAAGGAAACCCTAGGCCGAAGAGCACACTGGGAAGGGAGGCGAGGGATTGCACACCCAGACCCAGGAGGCGCAAAGGATCCGTCGCCTGCATGCGGATCGAAGCTTGACCTCTACTTAATATAAAGGGTTCCTTAATACTAAGAATAGGGTTCCTGTAGAGGGATCCTTAAAAGGGTTCTAAACAAGCGCTACTATAAGGATACTATAATATAAGGGCCAGAGGGTCCACATATATATATATATAGTGTAGTGAAACCCAGAAAGTAGGATGGATTGAGGATGATTAGTGCTGGGACCCACTATGCTTTACCTTAAGGGCATGAGGATAATGATGTTTCAACTTTCTGGCATCTACTGCACTCCCATTATGGAATTAGGTACCGAAAGACCATCCCTATCAAGGTTGCGGGGACCAAATTCCACAATGGTAGTGTACATGGACCCTCTTGGCTGTAGTCTCTCTTGTATTTCCTTTTGTGTTAATGGACTATTTTATGTTATGGGCTCCCAGCCCTAAACCTGCTTGAACAAACGCAGGGGCCAAAACGAAGACTGTAGGCAGGCTTCACTGGAGGCTTTGGAAGGGTTCCAACGTTTTGCAGCTTTGCAGTGCCGGCCAAACTTCTTTGAGGTGTTTTGAAGCTTCAAGACTCAATGTTGGCTTTTCGAAGGCTTTAACAAGTTATTCATGGAGTCAATTGAAAACAACATCTCAAGACTTTTCTCCGGGTGTACAAGGTTAACAGGTTTCATGGCTAAGGTCTAGGATTCTGTGGGATCTGACAGTCCCCAAGAGCTTTGTGGATTTAGGATATATATGGTTCAGGCTTATACACAATATTATATAGGGTGTAGGGGTTTAGGGTATAGAATGTATCCTGAAGAAATGACACTAAATAGACTATTCATTCAGGGATTCAGGCACATCTTTTTCCCGGTCTCTGGAGCTTGTCGTTGTAATTGCTGCGGACAGGATGGCTTTGCCACTTTGCCTTTGCTCCGGTAGAACCTGCCCGCTAGTCGCGTTGACTAACCCCAGCAAACATTCCGCTACTGCAAAGCTAGCAGCTTGAGCGAAAGGTGTGGAATCAGCAGCCCAACTTTGTCAAGCAGCTTCGTCCACACGCCTGCCGCGGCCGTATCCGTCATACCACGGTTTGATTTTGCATCAGCCTTGCACAAAGACACGTAGATAAGGAGAAAGATTCAGGAAAGGCTAGCGTGCTGTTGACACACCAGCATTTGCATCACGGCCACTGGTGGGCACTGGCGATTTATCCCAAGGGATGCAAGTACCAATATAGTAGGTTCTTTATAGATATTCGGCCCCAAAGTATATACTATATACTCTACGATACTCCACTATACTAGACTAGACTCTACTCCACTCTCCTCACTGTACTGGACTCTGGACTCGACTAGACAAGACTAGACTTTACTGTACTATCCTACTTGGACCCCTTGGGTATGCATGCAGTTCCGCACTCGAAAGCAAGTGTCATTGCCATCTCTTGGGCTGCCTTGGCGCGGTCCGACTTCACACGCAATGGCTGAGGCTCTCCATTCAGTGCTTCTTTTGACTCCAAACCAAAAGCAATCTTCAAGGCATCAGTTCTCAACTGAAAGTACATACTGTGGCAAGCGCTGCAAGCCATGATAACCCTTCCAGCGCAAACATTCCAGCTGCGAGCTGCTGCCAATGCACTGTGGAACTCAATCCTACCCGCGACCTCCAGACTCAAAACCTGAACCGTACATATGTATGTGTATATGTATGTGCATACATATATATATATATACACATACAAGTACAAGTACATGTATGTGTATATGTATATGTGTATGTACATGTATATGTATATGTAGATGCAGATGTCGGTGTACATGTATATATGTATATATGTATATATGTATATATGCATATATGTATATGTGTATATGTGTATATATGTACATATGTGTATATGTGTATATATGTTTATATGTATGCATGTATATGTATATAAACACACATATATATATGTATATGTGTATATGCATATATGTATAGATGTATGTATGTATGTATATATGTACATATGTACATATGAACATATGTGTATATGTGTATATGTATATATGCGTATTTGTATATGTATATGTATGTGCATATGTATATAAGGCCCTAGTCGGCCCTAGCAGCCTGACATGCTCAAGTCGCTGGCTAACCGCATGCCGACACAGGCATCCAGCACAAATGCACGGTCGCACATGTCTGCCGTGATCAGCTCACTCGACACGTGGCCAGAAAGACTGCATGCTTCTATGCAATTCCGGCCGAAACATGAGACAATGCTCGCAGCATCTTCCTGTTTCCCAACTAGACCCTGAACCCTAAACCCTAAACCCACCGAGGTGCACGTTTGTTGCCTGGACGACGCTTGCACCGCGAGGTGGTGGTGCCCCCGTCCTCCTCTGGTGTGAGATGTCGTGCGTCATTCGGATTTAAGGCTTAGGAAGCTTAAAGCTCTTTAGAGTTTAGGGCTTAAGGGTTTAGTTAGGGTTTATAAGGCTTAAGGGTTTAGCTAGGGTTTAGGGCTTAAGGGTTTAATTAGGGTCTAGGGTTTAGAGGAGTTGAAGGGTTTTAGAGTTCAGAGTTTTGTGGAATTACGGACTTTACACTGGTGTAATGCAGTGTTTGTTGCTAGACTCTGTGCGAAACCAAAACTGCTCGGAAGGTGCACCATGAGGCGCAGAAAGCCACATCTTGCGGTTAATATAGAGGCCATAACACTTGGAACAGCCTTTTCGGAGAAGGGGTATACACAACAACAGAATCAGGAAGCAGCCAAGAAATAGTATGACTAACTACCCAAGCTTCTATATCGTGTGTGAGTTCGAGCAGGAGGGTGATACCAATGCTGAGACTTATGCCAAGGACGTTTTCATGGCATGACATGTCCAACATAAGGAGCCTTAGTCGGGTAAGCAGGAGGGGGGTTCGCCCCAAAGCTCTCATTAAGGCCCCTATACCGAAAATTCTTACGGCCCCTACAGTAGGGGCCCCCAGTAAGGACCTGACAAGGGTCCAACAAGCCTATTCAGGCAAGTCTATGGTGTGCCCTAACCCCCCTCTCCATTCCCTTCCAGCGGCCCTTATGACCTGTACATAGTAGTCGCAGTAGCAAGGGGGAGTAGTAATAGTACTTAGCAGCAGTAGCAGTAGCAGGAGCAGGAGCAGCTTGAGCAGTAGCAGTAGCAGTAGTAGTAGTCGTAGTAGTAGTAGTAGTAGTGGGTAGGGGCAGGGGCATGGGTAAGAGTGGAGTAAGAGCATCACAGGTAGCAAAGAAAGTGGCAGTAGCAGAAGCAACAGCAAAGCCCCAGCAAGTACTGCTGCACCTCCAGGCTTGCGGAGTCTGTGGCGGCTGGTGCATATCACGCCAGTCTTGACACCTCCTCGGTCAATGTTGAGCTAGTCTTCGTGGGTTGGGTACGGTGTTCTCAGCCAGGCAGTTAACTCGAGCTGAAACCGAAGCCCAAACCAAACTCAAGACCGGCGCTTCGATTTCGGGAACTGACTTCACTCTCTCCGACAGGTCGCCGAATAAATTAATATGGGTCGCGAGAAGCCAAACCCTAAGCCGGTTCTATCCTTGGCATCCCAATGCTCTGTTCTGTATTGATGTTGCGAAATATAAGGGCCGTAGTATTTAGAATAGGGTTCTGGGGGCCATTAGACCATAATTATAATAAGGAACCCCCAAATTTCGTATAGGTCATTATTAAGGCCCCTATATTAGGCGTAGTGTGACAATCTCACGACGCAATCTTCACTGACAAGGACCGTCCATGGTGCAGCTGGAAAGAGCTGTAGCTCTAAGTCGCTCAGACAAACGTGACCGAGAAAGGGCCGCACAACCGTAATCCAATAAAACGCCAAGGGTCTTAATTAAACAAAATTACAAGCCCTGAACCTTGTAAACCCGCAACATCCCGAAACCCTAAACTATGTGCCGTAATAAGATGCCTGGCGGCGGAAGTGGTTTGACAGCTGGCAGCCCCAAATCTGCTACTTCTGCGGAGCCAGCACACCCTAGTCTCGTCCCTTATATCCCTTGCATTGAAACTCTACCACCTGCAGAAACCTTCCCATACTCCCAAACGGACAGGCAGAGTTCCATGTCGGACACTGGCATCCACCCGGCAGCGCACGTGGATCCGGAAGCGGCATCCCACATCGCCGGCACACCGTCGCCGCCCGGCCGTAAGCATCGCGTCCTCGGTAGAAGAATGGCTTTTCTGAATTGTTGCAGGCTTGATAGGGTGTTGTCAGGCTATAAAGGGAAATATACATGTATTACATATGCTCTAAACCTTAAACCCCTAAACCCCTAAATCCTGAACCCTAAACCCCAAACACTAAAGCGATTCTGGGGTCCCTCATTTACTGAAACAGTCACATGTTTTTTTGTTTGAAGGACTGAAAGGTTTAGGGTATAGGGCTTTCAGACAACAACGATGCAACACAACAATGGGCGTCACGAAGATCTCGGACCTGTCTGGAAATCCTACCACTAAAACGCTGAGGCTGGAGGCGAAAGGCTTTCAGGGTTTAGGGTTTTCCAAGGTCCCATGGTTGGCGGTTCAGGCTCAGGGCTTGAGCGTTGTGGGGTTGAGGGCTTCAGAGCTTCATGCTTATGATAGGGTTTTTAAACTATGACTGCAATAGTTGAAACCACAAGGACTAATATTTGTAGTTTTTCAGGTCCCTTACAGCACCTGACTGTGAGCCACCTTAATCGCGGGATGTAGGCTATGGTAGCTTTATGGAAGAAAGCGCGATGCAATCGAAGCGCTGCAGGTATCAACGACATGAATGGCATTGGTGTTGTGGCTACAGCCGAAAAGCGAATACAAACATCGAATACCGAATGCCAACATAAAAACCCATGCAGATTGCAAGCAAGCCGTCACATTATGCCTGCGGCAAGACTTATGAGTGCCGGAAACAGCGGGTGCAGTAGCATTTCCACCGTAGCCACAATCACGAGCGATAGCGGGCGGCAGAGCGGCGGCAGCAGTAGTGGCATCGGCAGCAGCGTTTGCAGAGCGAAGCCGCTCACAACAACAGCACGCTGTGGTCGTCCGAACAATGAGTACTAGAGTTACTAGAGCTTGTAGTCGCGATGGCTGTACTGTCGTCGTGAATCGTCAGCATCATCGCGCTAGCAACACCGTGACCGCGCTATAGCCAGCAGCTTCCTTTACAGCATCAGACTCGCCAGCACCAAACAAGCAGCATCGTCATGATCACTGCCGCCAATACCATTGTCACGTTGTCAACATGGGTGCAACGTACTTCGTACCATGAAGACATACACAGTTTAAAAGCACTGATCAGAAACCTTGTTGGCGGCAGCCCTCAAACCTAACTCCAGAATCGAAGAGGCACCACGCATGGTCGTGGGGTAGATGTCCGGTCTGATTCAGGGATGCACGACGCTCGACGGTAGCTGAAACTACTCCGTAAAGCAGTACCATGCCGTCATGTCTTCCCTAGCAGGTTCAGAAGCAATGATCCTCAGTGCGGTAGACTGCTCTTAACACTCTATACTTGTGAAATGCTGAGCAATCTGGCTCGGAATTGCCGGCAAACAACCCTCAACCCTAAAACAGCTTAACACGGGGTTGAAGCCTGGGTAAGCACACTCGACGAAGGAATCTCCCAACATGGCAAGCCATGTCAACAAACCAAACCAAACAGTAAGCCATAAAGCCTAGTTCCCAAACCCTACACCCTAAACCCCCAGTCCCGAATTCCTTCACCCGAAGCCCTCCGAGGGAAAAGACTGGTGACATGCGGCCTCGCGTGCTGCTGAACCTTGCCGACTGAGTTTCCTTCGGGCCTTTGGGGTAGCAAAGGCTGTATATAGGGTTTAGGGGTTTAGGGTCTAGGGGTTTAGGGATGGGTTGGAGAAAAATTGGGTGTCCCTTTTTCGGTCACCAAAATCGTGCGGCACCCTTATAAAAAGGACCCTGCAAGGCATATTGTATAAAGCCGAAAGGAAATAGGTGTGTCTTTTCGTGAAGGTTTATGTTGCAACGCAGAAGCTGCATTGGCCGCATGAGCATCCCGCGAAGATGCTTGCAGGTGCACCACTTGCCTTTGGTGGCCTGCCAAGGGCACCAGCGATATGGGTGTAGTTACAACGCATGTCGTGCTGGGTTGCAGCCGATTGCAGACTGCTGACGGCAAGGCCAATATCTTGTCGTCAAGACTACAACTCAGCAGCACACAGTCACAGCCTTGCTAGCACTCACATGCTGTCTATAGTCATCTGCGAAACTTCCGTAATTCAACCCAGTGTGTTGAAGAAACACAAAGCTCTGGTTTGCCCTGGACGTCCTGCAGAAGATAAATGACAATGCAACTGACCAGATGCGCTGTCAGTTAAGCTGAAATTACTTTAGGGCTGAATCATTAAGCCCTAAACCCTAAACCCGAAGACTCTAGGCACATTGACCCATAGGGAGCATGCCACAAAAACCCTAGACCTTCAAGCCAGAACCCTAGTGACCCAAAAGTAGAAGCCAGAAAGTTGGAACATCAATATCCTCATCCCCATAAAGGTAAAGTACGGGGAATTCCCGCACTTATCATCCTAAATCCATGTTCCAACTTTCTAGGGTTCACCATAACCCTAGTGCGACAGAACATAGATCCCAAAACCCTAAGCCCTAAACCCAAAGAGCCCTAAGTAGCCCCTTAAACCCAAAGAACCCCAAAAGCCTAAACCCAAGAGCCTTAAACCCTAAACCCTAAAGCCCTAGAGCCCAAAGAACCCCAATGTAGGAACTTGATTAAGAAACCGTGGGCCTTTATGAGGGTTCTATATATGAATCCTACTATTTGGGGTTTATAGGCCCAGGGTTCTTAATCAGGCTCCAACATTAAACCCCTAAACCCTAAACCCGAAACCAAGTGGCCTTCCTGGTTGCTTTGTGGCCTCGATCGGCTCCGATCCTGGGCCTGGCAGCCGGTCGGGGCAAAGAGCTCGGAAGGTTTCTGTCGGGTTTAGGGCTGAGGGTGTAAGGTTTAGGGCTCTCTGGGCTGAGGGTTTAGGGTTTACCTATAGTCTCCATTGTAGTTCCTTTTTTTGGCTAACCAATTTTATGGTTAGGATCCTATAATATGGTTTTTGGTTAACCAAAAACAGAAACTACAATGGAGACTATAGGTAGGGCTTAGGGTTCAGGGCTTAGGTTTAGGGCTTTGGGGTCAGGGCTAAGAAGCCTTAGGGTTTAGGGCCTAGGGTTTGGGGTTTAAGGCTTTTTGGAGAAGTGGCTAGGAGAGCTTGGGGTTTAGGGCTCTTTGGGGAGGTAGTGAGGAGGGTTCAGGGTTTAGGGCTGTTTTCGGAGTGGTTAGGAGGGTTTAAGGTTTAGGAATTCCGTTCTAGGGCTTAGGTTTAGGATTTAGGGAGTAGGGTTTTGGGTCTATAGGGTGCAATACGATGCCACCGGGGATGCCCGTATTAATAGGAAGCGTGAACACATCCGATCTGACTTGGCAAACTCAGGCGGCACCGATACACCCCAATCCCCTAAACCCTAAACCCGATACACCCTAGTCTCAAAAGAGCCCCTTGACCTGGCGAAGCACATGGGCTGCCGGACGGGCATTGAAACAGCCCGAAAGAAGGCCAAAAACCCTAAACCCTAAACCTAAACCCTAAACCCTCAACCTTTGCCCTCAATGCGAAAAAAAGCACTAAACAGGCCTTAAACCCTAAACTCTCAAGACTGCCCCACACCCCCTAAAAGGGGATCCTTGCAAAGCCTGTAAGGGTACTAGGGCAAGCCCGAAGCTCAACAGAAGGCCCTTGCCTTTATTTAAGCCAAAAGAGGGCCCTGAGACCTAAGTCGCCAAATCAGAAGGACCAGAGAAGGAGCGTCCAAAGCATGCCGGGTTTACTTCGTTGCTGAGTTCATAAGGCCCAAAAAAGTGCACACTTTTAGTTTTAGAGTGGGTACTACTATCCCAAAAAGTGTAAAGTGTATCCACTCAGCTACTAAGTTGAGGCTTTTGGGTTCACGAAAGCCTCTGAGGCGTCAGCATGGGCAACACAGCCACATGGACCGGGGAAAACCCGAAAGTCAATGAAATCCTGCATAGCCCTCATAGGCAACCCTATAAACCTCAATGTAGGGGCAGTAATAATGATTAGAGTAGGGTTTTGGGGCCCATTATATTATAATGATACTAAGGAACCCCCCAAAACCCCCCAACAAGTATTGGTGAGCATTCCGGCTCCTATAGTAAGCCCTCAACCCATGGACACAAAGGGGATCCTCCCGGCCTTCGCGTAGGTGATGATCTCCGGCGGTGTGGACGGCACTTTCCAGTTTCTCTCTGGAAGCCTCAGCTTAGGGGCTGAGTACCCTGGCCCCAAAAAAAGGTTAAGAGGATTAGATAAGTCCCAAGAGGTTAAAGCTTACCTGCTCAGCCCCTCAGTCAGGACGGGGAAAGAAGCTTAGGGCTTGGGTCTTGTGGAGGGCGCAATTTGGGTATTCCCCAAGCCCCAACCCCTAAACCCAATACCCTTCATCCCGAGGGCGCTTATATTGGGCGCATGAAGGACTAAAGAAGGTTGGGTTCCCTAGGAACCGTCTGGAGGATCCAGTGTTGCGGGGTTGGAGTAGGCTCGCAAGCCACGGACAAGTCTCCTGCACTTAGTTGCTGAGTTCATAAGCCCCAAAAGTTTACACTTTCAGTTTTATAGCGGGTATTCTCCCAAAAAGTGTAAAGTGTATCCACTCAGCTACTAAGTGTAGCTTTAGGGTTTAGGGTTTAATAAGGTCTAGGATTAGGGCTTGGGGGTTTAAGGTTGAGTATAGCCCATAAGGCCGAAACCCTAAACCCTAAATAAACCCCCACAGTGCCGGATGCCCAAAAGCTGCCAGGCCATCTGCTGTCCCAAGACTTCCGAGACTGATGCTGCGCAGACATGGCCGAAGTTGCAGCAGCAATATGACCTATATTGCTCTCTGGTTTAGTTTACAAGCTATGCTTCTTTGTTGGTGCGAATTTGCTTTCGGATGCTAATACTATCGTATTGCTGACCGTGCTACGAATCTTGCCAGCTCAGCCCAATCCGGAACAAACCCCCTTTTCCCCCCTCAGGGTTCGAGCCCACACAGGGCTCCTCACACGGGCCCTCTGCGAAAGATCCGGCAGCACGGGACGCCTAAGCATGGCCCACCCCCCCAAAAAATGTGTTGCGATGCCATAGAGTTGACCGAATTCGTTATACTTTGGAATTTGTACTTGCAATTTGACGTTTGACTATCAACCTGCAGATCCAAATTGCCGCTTGAAAGACTCGCAATGCGAGCCGATTACTCGGCTAGATCTAAACTTTTACGCAAGTTGGCTTCAGCTACCATTATACGAAATATGGGGGTAGATTTTCAATGTAGCTTCAAGGAACTTCCTCAACAAGCACAAACAAGCACCCGGTAAAAGAGCCCCAAGATCTGCCATGTGATTCGTGTGCCGCCCACAGGTGTAGCGACGCTAGAAAACACTCGGTGTCTGTATTGCGAAAGTGGATTTTGGGCAGGGGATTCAGCCCTCGCGAAATAGGGCATAGGCTTCGGATTCAGGGTTAAAGGCTAAGGCTTGATACAAACCAAGATGCACAAGATATACCACGAGACCTCTGTCTGGAATCTCTCAATGCGAAGCTATCATGGGCGAGGCAAACGACAAACGATGTGGTTGGACGGAGGTTTAAAAACACGATGATACTTTGGCGTCTGTAAAGGAGCACGATTACTAATTATTCAAACTCCTGTATAGCCATTAAATGCACAGCCTGGCGTCAGCTTCAGTGCATCCCGGCGACCCTTCTACTAGGAGGGTTTACGGGTTGGGATGTCTTGGGATACGCACAATAACAGCCGTAGGCATATCTTCGGCAGGCAAGTGGCTGAAAAGACGGCGATAGCCATGATTTTCAGCTCCAAAAGGCTAACTCTGCCTATATCAAGTTGATGACCTACCATGTCGCAAGTTGCACTGTAAGCAACCTGGGGCACACGTCCGGGCACAGATGACTGCAGCACATCCCACCCTGAACCCTAAAAACCCCCTTGAAAACCCTAAACCCTGACACCCTGAAACCCTTAACCCTAAACCCTAAAACCCTGAAAACCCTAAACCCTGAACCCTGATTTACCTCCTCCGGCCGCCGAGTGTGTTGTGGCCCTGCCTGGCTCTGGTAACTTTGACTTCAGTTTTCGGGCCTCTCAGAGACCCCAATATCCCTTAATTAAGGAATATACTTAAACTATAGTAGGATCCTTTATTAATATGATTTAAGGTATATTCCTTGATTAAGGGATATTGGAGTCTCTGGGCTGTCGGGTTCAAGCTTTGAGAAGATTCGGGCTGCACGGGGGCCTTAAGAGTTAGAATGAGGTCGAGGAGTACAGCCTACGAAACCCCATGAGGACAAGTATTCGTTACTCCGAACCCGGTAGTACTGTGGGATTGCATTCGGGACTACATGTCATCATGAATCTGGCTGAAGACCTAGCAACGGTGATCACTGTTCGAAAAGCTGTGATCAGTGCGACCAGTAACCAACAACTCCAAACCCATTGTCCTTGCAAGTCCTGCTCTTCGTAATTGCTTCAGCTGCAGCTGATAGACCTTCTATATCCATCAAGTCTACTCTCGTTGTCATTTAGAGTGTTTGTCTCGGTTGCCACTGAGGTTGTCGAGATGAGTAGAGATATGAATGCGAAATCCAAAATGCGGATCGCCCTTCTTTCAGCACGAATGCTGCAAGTTTCTGTTTGGAACCCTAAACCCGAAACCTTGAACCCTATACCCTAAACCCTGGCAAACATTCGGGCCTCGCTATCCTGTGAAGCGCCAGAAAGGTGGCGCACGAAGTCAGGATCCCGAGTCGGTTCAGGTGAAGCCTCACCAAGCTGCTGATGGGTTTAGGGTGGTTTAGGGTCTAGTTTTTTTGAACAGGTTTAGGGCTTATAGGGTTTACGGTTTACATTATAATCCTCATGCACTGAAGGTAAAGTATAAGGCATCCCAGCAGAAAATCATCCTAAACCAATGTTCCAACTTTCTGGGGTTCGATTTAGATTGAGGGGCAGGCCCTTTTGATTTGGCATGGGATTCAGGATTAGTTATCACAGTCTCTGAGAGGATCCTCGAGGGTGTGCATATATGAATATGGCTTGTCAGTCTGGTGATACGGTTGATGGACAAAATCCTGCATTACCCATTATAAGGAATATACCATAACTCCCATAGTTTAGAGTCCTTAAGGTAATGCAGGATACCCTAAACCCTAAACCGTAGGGCACAAGGTTGAGATCCTGGCCAGGCCTTCGGTGGAGACAAGGCTCCGAGACCTTATGCTATGCAGCGGCCTGTACATGCGTGCAAGGGCCTGTGCTCTGCGACGTGCCCTAAACCCTAAGTCCTAGCCTCATACACTTGGCATATGTTTCTTTCACCTGCGACTTGAGACATTGGCCTTCGGATGCAGGTGAAACTCCAAAGCCAAAGCTCTAGACCCTGAACCCCAAGTTCTGCACCCTGCATCCTCAACTCTCCCTAAGCCCGTTCACCAGTTGGCATAGGGTTTGGGGGTTTAGGGTGCAGGCTTTGGGATCCCGAGTGAGGATGCTAAAGGCTGGAGCATGCGCTTCTAGTGCTGTGGGCTGTCAGGTGGAATGGCCTGCAGAGTTGCCGGTCGAGGGTTTAAGGGTTTAGGGCTCATGTGCAGGGGCTCAACTAGGTGTAGGGTGCTTTAGTGACGTAGGGTTTAGGGTTTAGGGTCTAGGATCTGCAGTTTAAGCAGGAAGCTTCGGAGAAACGGAACCCTAAACCGTTGCCCGAACATCCTACGCAACCCTACCTATAGTCTCCATTGTAGTTCCTTTTTGGGGTTACCTTACAGGATCCTAATTATATATTTGGTTAAACCCAAAAAAGGAACTACAATGGAGACTATAGGTACACTCTAAACCCCAAGCCCCCAGGCACCTCCCTCAAACCCTAAACCCTCAAGCGCAGCTGGCTTAGGGTCCTCCGTAGCTCCCATTGCGGGGAATCTCAATCAAGGTACAGGGTTTAGGGTTTAGGGATTAGGGATCCTAAAAAGGTTCTACATGAGCGAGGGTCTAGGGTGAGGTTTGCAGTGCCAATGGCAACATACATAGTTCTGTAACTTTATCTAAGTGAGGGTCCCCAGGCCCAAGCGTTTACTGCACTCTTGTAATCATATAACAGGAAACCTAACGTTTTGGGGACTGCCTGACCCAAACCCAAATGCTAAATAAAGCCCGCCACCCATATGCTGGAGCTGGATCAGGTTGGGCCGCACATGGTCCTTTACATGTAGGGCTTCAGCTCCCCAAATTGGAGGTTGCTGGGTAGAAACGCGTTGCATATAGCGCGTGACCCACTATTTGGCTTGCTTGATGTGCCAGGGCTTGAGGGGGACAGCAGGTTGCTTGCCACCTGGAAATGGTAAGCGTGCCCTTAAGGCACGACTCAGATACGCTTTTCTTCAGGCACACGACTTTCAACTGCCGGAGGGTGCCGCAGCCATACGGCATTAATCTGGATCCAACATCCTACACCTAGACATTCCAACATAAGGTCGCCAAAAATAGTTTAAGTCTACATAAAGCATCGGGGCTCCTAAAACCCAAATCGTATAAGCGAGGAATAAGCGAGCAGGAATTTGGGAGTGCCCGGGAGCCCTTATAGAGCGACATTAGGTAACCCGTAGAAGAATGTAGGAACCCTGACGGGAACACTTAAAGTTTTAAAGGAACCCGTACTTGTATTAGCCAAATCCTGAGCTGCTGAGCATCTGTGCCTCCAGTAACCAACGTTCTGCCGCCTCGCCGGCGGCAGCACCTTCTGCAGCAGGATGTCGCTTCTTCATGCAGATTTTTGGTTGTTTTATACAGACATAAAGCATAGACGTACAACAATTCCATGCACGTCTGCTTGAGTGTCCTTCGGTTCGAGAGAGGGAACGTTTTTAAGGTTAAGAGTCAAGAGTGTCGGGGCCAACAGTGCCCGCCATTCTTCATGCCAGCAGCATAGCGCTGCTGCCCGACGCATCGCGGACTCACTCTGTGACGGGAGAAGAAGATGATCATCATCAAAAGCAGCATCATGGCCATCACACTCACAAACACCCTTACCTTCCCCATCCTCGTCACACCTCGTCATCCAAGACATCGTCAGTGTTGTCGGATATCGTCATCCTCTGCACGCCACCACCACTACAAATATAGGGGAATTAGAATAGGGTTTTTGCATATATTATACTATGACTATAATAAAGAACCCCCCGGCAAATTAAAATGGTATTGGTACCTAAACCCTAAAGCCCCTTAAACCCCTAAACTATAGTATATTAGACCCCAAAACCCTATTCTAACTATTTAGGCCCCTATATAGTCCGCTGCTCGCTTTATTCTACACTATATTAAGGAACCCCCAAAATAGTATTGGTAATTCTTTAAGCCCCTTAAACCCCTAAACTATAGTATATTATACCCCAAGACCCTGTTCTAACTCTTTAGGCCCCTATATTACCTTACCCCCTACACCCTAAACCCAAAAAGCCCCTTAAACCCCTAGCCCCTAAACCCCAAAGCCCCTGAACCCTAAACCCACTGCTCAAGGACCAGGGAAACTATAGTATATTATACCCCAAGACCCTATTCTAACTCTTTAGGCCCCTATATTACCTTACCCACTACACCCTAAACCCAAAAAGCCCCTTAAACCCCTAGCCCCTAAACCCTAAAGCCCCTGAACCCTAAAACCCTACCATAAACCCCTAACCCCTAAACTCAAGGACCAGGGGACCCCAGGCGGCCAGAAGCTCGGGAGCAAGTGAGCCAGCAGCAGCAGCCCGAAGCAGACGCGCCTTCCAGGAACTGCTCAGTTTTAGGGGTTTAGCGATTAGGGTTTTAGGGTTTTAGGGGTTTCGGGTTTGGGGTTTTAGGGTTTTAGGGTTTCAGGGTTTCAGGTGTTTAGGGTTTAGGGTATACAGTCTCCATTGTAGTTCCTTTTGGGGTTACCTTTAATTATATACTTGGTACCTTCCAGCAATCGCTCAGCTGCTCCAATATAGGGGCCTTAATAATTAGAGTACATTTGGGTGTATAGTCTGCTATACATGTAACAAGGAACCCCCCCCAAAATAGTGGTCGCAATCCTTCAGTCTCCTATTTTGGAGTAAGTGCGGTGTAGGATGCTTTTGCTTCGTATCGCGGCCACAGAAGCCTTTGGATTCTCTCATCTGGAGATGGGGGAGTTTCCGAACATAGGGGGACACTAAGATAGTACGCTAAAGACCCCAAATAATAGGATCCTTATTGTAAGGACCCCGAAAGAAGGTACCCTAATTTTCGGAAACTCCCATTCGAGTCTGGGGGGGGCTTTTTTGGATGGCCGCGCGCACCGGGAGTCTGGCTTTCTGCGGTCCTTAGTACTTGTAGGTTACTCACCATACCTATAGTCTCCATTGTAGTTCCTTTTGTTGGGTTTAACCAAGTATAGACTTAGGATCCTATAAGGTAACCCCAAAAAGGAACTACAATGGAGACTATAGGTAGATTACGTACCCCAGTAACCTACTACTTAAGTAACCGGAGCCCTAGAGGGCATTCCAGATCTGTGAGGCTTGACTTGGATTTGGCTGAAAGGCTCTGCAGAAATGGGCCTGCCGGATGACCGCTGCTCAACAAAAACGCGCCACCATGGACCACCCTCCCCCTCCTTCATCCCAAACGACAAAATATCTCAGAACAGGTTTACATAGCCGACACTGAGATCTCTATCCCCCCTTGTAGCAGCAGCTAAGGGCAAAACATGCGACAGGATATAGCAACCCTGAACCCAAGACCCTGCCCTGAAACTCTAGACCTAAAGCACGCTCTACCTCGAAGCTCTTCCACTAAAGCCTTCAAGCCCGAAGCCCTGAACCCCGAACCCGGGAGCCCCCTATGAGGGCTCTTCATGTAGGTCTTGGCAGGTTATGGTAATAACCAAGGAGCCCCTAAAACCTTGAGCCCAAGGCTGACTGACATCATCACAGCAAAACCCAGCTCTAACGATTAAGGCCCCTAGTATAGAACCCTCTATATATATATATACTATAGATCCCCCATAGACCCCTTTAAAGGACCATCGAAGCCCCTTGCCTCGCTCCGAAGCCGCGAGTCGAACGATGATACATCCCGGCCAGAAGCTAGCGGCTGCAACCTCCGCCGAACAAAAAACGAGAGCCTTTTTGCTTTAAGCTTCTAAACCCTAAAACCCCACGAAGCTGAGCCAAACATGGGTCGAGTCGCCTCGGGGTATGGGATGCAGGATCGAAACTCGTAGGGTTCAGGGTTTGGTAGGCGCAGGGTCCTAAATCCTAAATCCTCAGGTTTAAAGGCTCGATTCGGGGTCTAGGGCTACAGGGATGTAGGATTGAATTCCCTAATAGATGCAAGGCCTGCGGGTTTAGGATGGAGAGCAAGCACAAGGATCCAGCGTCAAAGCAACAGAAAAGTGAGGTTTTTAGGCTTGCCTGGACCCCAAAAGTATGTAGAATAATAGCCTTTTATAGGTTTTGGGCCATTATTTTACCTACTTTTGCTTCGAGATACGGCCACCTCGAGAGATAAGCATGGCGCAGTTGAGGCACCTTCTACAATTGGTGGAGAGCCCAGCATAAGTCTCTTTAAGCAGCAGCACGGCAATCTCAGTGGCACACTATGCACTGTAGGCAGTCATGAAGGCATCTCTCTCCAGCACTCGGAGAGTGACGCTACTGCAGCTGGATAAGTGCATGCTGATGACCATGCATAGTGCCACAGGCTGCCTATTGTGGTGGCAGAAAGTATTGGGAATGTACATTAGCGCATTCTGCTTTGTGTAGAGGCGAGCCTCGTGCTGCGCCAAATCGCTGAAAGGTTTAGGGTTTACCCTGAACCCTCTTAGGATTGACCTAAGGGGTTTCAGGGATGTCGGGTCTCCAACCTTCCTCTACTCAGGGGCTGAGTACCCTAGCCCCCAGAAAGGTTAACCTTTTGAATTATATTTGCACTATATAGGATTAGATAGAGTACCCTATGTTAACCTTTTGAATTATATTAGCATTATAGTAGGATTAGATACGCCCCAAAAGGTTAAAGGCTACCAGCTCAGCCCCTTAGTCTATGATGGCGGTGATATAAGGACCTGTACTGCCCAAACCCTAAACCCTAAACCTTATACCCTAAACCCTAAACTTTACGCCCTAAACCTTACACCCTAAACCACCGTAAACCCAATAACCCCTAAATCCTAAACGGCAGTGCTACAAGGACCGGTCCCTTTCTCAAGGAGAGTTAGATCCACAAGAATACAGGGACCTTTTGAAGGAGCCCTACGGGCGTGTATGGTTGAGGGCTTAGGGTTCAGGGCTTATAGGTTTTAGTATGGGTTTAGGGTTTAGGGTTTAGGGTTTAGGGTTTAGTATGGGTTTCGAGTTTAGGGCTCGGGGTTTAGGGTTTTAGTATGGGTGGTACAGGTAGTTGTACATGCCCCCTATATGAATTACATGACAAGGGTTCGATGCCAACCCCGGATTGAGATCGATCGCTTGGGTGTTTACAGTTGACTACACAGAGGCTCTGCCACCCCGCAATGTCCGGTCGCTTCTTCAAAACTCAAAGAACTCATTCACTGTTCAATCTTTCAGGGTTCAACAGGAGTACCTCTAATAACACGCCTAGCATCCCAAGCCCTGAATCAACCCTAAACTATAACCTCAAAGGCCAAGACCCTAACAAACACAACTACCTGCTTAGGGGTACTATGATTTAGTTACGTCAAGCCTGAAACAAGTAGGTTTTGTAGTAGTAGGTCCAGGTAAGCCCAAACCCCAAAATAACCCACCTTAAGGACTGTCCTAAAAGGGTGGGGTGTATGGGGTCCAGGCAAGCCCCAATCGCAAAATCCTGAACCCTAAATCCTTATAGTCCCAAACCCTTTTTAATGCCCTTGTAGTAACCCCGTACGGAAACATGGTCCCAAACCCCTTTTAATGCCCTTGTTGGAGTACATGTACCCCTTGTAGTACACCTCTGCTTACGTCCTTCTCGGAGTCCTTCTCGTACTTAAACCCTTATAGTTCCCCTTATTGTACCCCTCTACTGATACCGGTACCCGGTCAAGGCCTGGCCTTTCTTGGAGACCCAGCGCCGCCCGGAGTTCGGCAGCCTCGTGCAGGGCGCGGGCTCTTAGCGCTTCTAGATGTAGGGCTTAGGGCTCAGGGTGTTTAGGGTTTAGAGAGGTTTCGGGTTTAGGTCTTGGGGGTGTTCCGGAGGCTCCTCAGGCTATACTATAGGTTTAGGTTAACTGTCAAGACATAGGGTTTAGGATTTAGGGTGGTAGGGCTTTGAGGGTGTTTGGGATGTTCTTTCAATATCGGGCTTCTGAGGCCTAGGGTGGTCAGGCGCTTCCTTAGTTGCTGAGTTCATAAGCCCCCAAAAGTCTACACTTTTACTTTTATAGTGGGTAATATTATCCCAAAAAGTGTAAAGCGTATCCACTCAGCCACTAAGCTTCGGGTTAGGCTTTAGTGTTGGGTGTAGCGTTCTTGAGGCTCCGAGGGTTTCCGGTGTAGCTTATCCAAAAATTCTGACTTCCTTCTATAAATACATAAACAACGTTGCATAACTCTCACTGAAACCTCCGGCGGCTATGAATCGTACCTAGGGCTTTCATATAAAAGCCCCCCCACAAAGAAAACCCTAAACTCTAAACCCCTAAACCCGAAACCCTAAACCCTACCCCCCCCCCCCCAAAAAAAAAAAAAAAAAACTCAAAACCACAAAAATCAAAAAAAACACAAAATTTTTTTGGGAACCAAAATGGGGGGGGCCATTNGGGTCGCTCAAAAAAAAACCCCCCCCAAAAGAAAACCCCAAACACCAAACCCCCAAACCCCAAACCCCAAACCCCCCCCCCCCCCCCCCAACAAAAAAAAAACTAAACTCTAAACCACTAAATGCGAAACAAACCTCAATATTTTCTGGGATCCAGAATTGGGCGGAGACTTCTGCGTTCGGGCTTTCGGGTTTTCTTCCGGGCGAAGCCCATAAGGTTGGCTACACCAAAGAAGCCCTAAGTCGGTTTAGGGTTTAGGGTTTAGGGTTTCTAAACCCTACCTAAACCCGAAGAACCTACCTTTTTTAGGGTTCCTTATTATGCTTTCCTTATACAAGTCCTTAAAAAGGTAGGTTCTTCAGGGTTAAGGTAAACCCTAAAACCCGAAACCCTAAAACCCTAGATACAAGCGAGGGCAGGAGCGGTAGAGCATCTTCTGTAGAGACCTCCGTGGGCACGCGGACCCCCGGGCTCCGCAGCATCATATGTGGCCTGTACCTATACTTGGAGGTTCATGGGTAGTTATAAGTGGGGTTATAAGTCCCCTAAATGGGGTTATAAGTATAGTTACCCTACTTATAACCCTACTTCTAACTACCCATGAACCTCCAAGTATATTCGTCAGTACATCGCACCGGTGTTCTACTTTACTGGCATGCCAAGCACTGTTGAACATGGACAGGGCCACCGCTGTGACAACCGACGTAGCGTGCTCAAGGAGCTGCTTGTGGTATCGCAAGAGCCGCTGTGCAATGAAAGCTGAGCGAGCGTGCCCGAGCTTGTAGAAACGGACTCCGGCGCCGTCGATCAAGCGGATGATATGTACTGTGCAGAACCCTGTCCATCCGCCTTGCTTGGCTTCCGTGTCAAGCTGAGCTTGACTGAGCACGGCCATGCCGTATACAGTCAGGGGCCTGTTGTACTGGATTAGGACTCCAACTGGCGAAGCTGGTCCTCACGGGACGGAACCTTGGGGTCGGGCTGCCTGGGTGTGCCTCAGAAGCATTCGACAGGGACCGAGCAGACCGCGGAGTTGCCTTCGCCTTCGCCTTTCTGGGCTGTCCTTTGGGTCCGGATGTGAATGATTCTGCCGCCTGCAAAACACTCGAGCAATTCGCCTGCTGCACGTACTGCTTCGCGGAGGGAAGGAAGTCTGGCTCGTTGAGATCGTTCGAAGAGATACAGATCCTCTTCGTCGTCTCCCGAGTAGATGGACTGGACTGAAAGACTTTCGAATGCTCCTGCAGCTCAGCGGCGATCCGGGCCCCCTAGGAGAATGGACTCAGTGCCATTGCTACTGAGGAGAGAGACGTAGGATGTGGGGTTTAGGGGTTTAAGGTTTGGGTCTTAGGGCCTTAGTTTAGGACTTAAGGTTTAGGGATTCAAGCTTTGGGGTGCAGGGTTTAGTTTTTTTAGGGTCCGGGTTCAGTGGTCTTGAATCACCTCTGTGACCGTGACCCTAAAAGGCACCGAATGTTGACGCACCCTAAACCCTAAACCGGTCAACCCCACAGAAGCACTTATAAGCCCTGAAACGCTGCCACCTGAAGCCGACGACCTCGTTAAAACCACCAAACACCCCACCCAAACAGCTGCTGCACCCCAAAGGCTGGACCCCGAGCAGTACACGACATGATTTGGGGTTTAGGATTCAGGGCTAATGGTTTAGGGTTTAGTCAAACGGCTGAGTTTAGGGTTTATTGGGAACTCGAAACACAGGCTACTGCAACAGGTCTTCGGGGACTCACACTCAAAGGGCCACAGACTTATACCTGTGTCAAAACTGTCACAACGATTAATTATATAGCCCTAAACCTCGAAGCCTCATACCGTAAGCCCTTAATCGTGAACCCTGAACTTAGAAGCATATTGAACTGATATCAAGCCATACAGCAAGAACCCCTCCAACACCCTTCCAGCGCGACTGCACTCTGAGAAACAAGCCGTGCAAGCCCTAAACCATAGCCCCATAATAACCCAGATGCTGAAACCCGGAGGACCCAAAGGACCCGATAAATCGGTACTTAGGTTTCAGAAGAGTATATGATGATTAGGTGCTTAGACCCTTAGGGAAATCCTAACCTATTCCACTGCGGCCCGTACCTCTTGGTCTTCCGGTGCCTGAAAGAATCGAAGGTCAGAGTCGAATTCGGGTGTTTTCGGTGCCTTCGGTTTAGGGTGGGGTTTCGGGTTCAGGGTTTAGGGCGTCAGAGTCGATCTCAGGTGTTTTCGGTGCCTTCGGTTTAGAGTAGGGTTTAGGGTTTAGGGTTCAAAGTTCAGGGCATCAGAGTAGGTTTCAGGTGTTAGGTGCCTTGGGTTCAGATTCAGGGTATATCCAGGTTTGGGCTTGAGTCCAGGGCAGGGCTTCGGGTGCGCAGAGTTCGAACAAAAGGCTTCAGGATGTTTGCAGGGTGTTGGCTTTACGAGAAGTCCATGGTGCTCAGTTCCGTCAGCTGACGATGAATGCTTGAATAGAATAAGCCCGAAGCCCTAAACCCCAAATCCAAAACCCCAAACTCCAAACCATACACTCCAAACCCTAAACCCCAAACCCTCAACCCAGGGTTTCGGGCCGTACCTGCAAGATTCTCAGGGGTCATCAACCCCACCACCTAGGCACAACTATATAGGTACATGGAGTGATAGGAAGGATGAAGTTGCAGAGTCACACATAGAGTGCCACCAGTAGGCATCGCAGAAGCGGAAACTGACATACTTCTAAGGCCCCCAGAGGATCGTCCCATGACTGCCCCACGAGTCCAAGTAGCAGTACAGCAGTGTTTAATGTATACGTTGGGGGGGGGGGGCAAATATCTACTAAGCACCTGCTATATTGGTACTTGGACCCCTTGGGGTGCATTCAGAGGATGTCAGAGGCGTAGAATCTCTTGGCAGGTCTACCGCAGCGCTGTTGCGGAAGTGGCACATGCATGTTCAATGTCTACAAAGGCACCTGAGGCTGAGTGGAGGGTGAGGACTTCGGAAGGTGGCGAAATGCCGATACCTGTAGCCCAAGGGACGGCATGTCGAGCTGGATGCAAAAGCCAAGTGCCAATGACGGCCTCACAGCTCATCCTGGACACCGCGCCCCTGCTGCATCTTCCGGTGATGTCTTCTGTCAGCTTGTTTGGAGAAGCATCGGCTCGTCCGCAGGGGTCCTAGTTGACAAGAAGGGTTCCAAAGTTAGTTGACAAGAAGGGTTCCAAAGTTAGGTGGCACGTCACACTGGCCACACCCATTGTCTCCAAAGCAGGACAGCTGACCATCGCTTCGTATTGCGCAGGTGTGAGAGTACCCGGCCGAAACTGCTAAAACTGCTCCCAGGTCATGTGGCACATCGCATCGGCCATCGTCGTTCTTGCCAAAGCAAACCAGCTCTCCAGTTGTTTTGATAGCACAGGTGTGGGAGTCACCTGCAGCCACAGACAGAACCGACCCTAAGTCCTCTGGCACATCGCATTGGCCAAATCTGTTGCTTCCGAAACACAGCAGCTGTCCAGCTGCAGTTACGACACATGTATGTGCGCCGCCAGCAGACACTCCGAGAATTGGCCGCCCCAGATTTGGCACGTCACACTGCCCGTGCTCATTGTCGCCGAAGCACACCAGCTTTCCCTCAACTGTAATGACACATGTATGAAAAGTTCCAGCACAAAGAGTCCGAACCTCACCAAGGTCTGGGGGCACCTCGCAAGAGCCCTGTACGTTGTATCCAAAGCAGATCACCTGCCTGTCAGCCCTTAGAGCACAGGTGTGGGCGTAGCCGACGGCAACTTCGAGAACTGCACCCAGGTCTTCTGGCACGTCGCACTGGCCTAAGTCGTACTTTCCAAAACAAGTCAGCTGCCCGTCGCTGCGAATGGCACAGATATGATGAAAGGAGGCGGATGCTGCACGAACGGTGCCCAAGTCTGCTGGAAGATCGCTCTGCTTCGAAAAGACTTTGAACAGCCCGAACAACTCCAGCTGTCCGTCCTTGATAACACACGTGTGGGAGTGACCCAATGTCATAATGGAGGCACCCAAGTCTAGAGGCATCGTACGCATCAGCATGCAGAGGTGCATCGCCGTAGGTCTCAGCCTTCTTTGCCACCTCTGGCCGGCAACACCCCGTAGGAATCCGCGTGGCAGAAGCCACAGAGGCTGACCCCATACCATTGCAACGGAAAGTGAGCTCCTTCTTCCCCAACCTTCTGATAAAACTCTGAACCAACCTTTAACTCTGTACGCGTCCAAAGCCCTACACCACAAAGTCGGACACCCTCTGTTGACGATCGTCAACCTTCAACCCTGGGTTTTCGTTTTAGCGTTTAGGAAGTGTAGGGCTCAGTATATGGGTAGTTGTCAAAATTATGGTCCCTTTTCCGGTACCCTAAATAATAGGTGCCGTACTATAATTAGGGTACCCAAAAAGGGACCCTAATTTTGACAACCACCCATATAAATCTAGTATCCATGTGCAGGGCTGGGGCTAATTTCTTCTGTCTCGAGCAGACACGTAGGCCCAAGCCAGGGGTCTGTATTTTGAAAAGACAGCCTTGGGTCAAACCGACTACTGCATGGATGGCATGTCAAGGACGCCCAGAACCGGGAGGTTTAGGGTTTAGGGTTTAGGGTTTGTTGCCTCTGGCCAGTCCAGAATCAAGCGAAGCTCCGCATCGAGCGCTGACATCACTGCCTGCAACACCGTGTTTCTAGAGGTGATGCTTTCCGATCGAGGGCTCATATGAGGCATTCTTCTTTTTAAGGCATGATAGACCCTCCCTCCCAGTCGGACCCCTCTAGAGGGCTTAGGGTCGAACTGAGGGGCCGGAAGGTTGACTCTGACACGTGAAACCCGTGGACTCGCGGACCCAAGCATGAAGTGATAAACCCTGAAATGTACCCAGAAGCTCCACAGTAGTTCCCTTTTTGGGGTTCATATTTAGAATCCTAAAAGGTAATCCCCCTATGGAGCCTACGGGTAAGGCATGTATTTCAGCCTGCCAGCTCAGCCACAAGAGCCCCTGCAAGTCCAAAAGAAACCAATCATGTGCTACAGGTACTTGGGTCTAGGATAGTATCTTTGTAGGGCTCTTTGCCGAAGACTAGCATGTGCGTGAGGCGATGTTTATGAAGGACTTGATCCTAAACCCTGAGCCCTACTTGCATGCACTCATAGGCCCCTGAACATTGGGTCCCCTGTATCTGAAGCCGCCGCGGGGAACGAACTCAAGGCTCTCGGCGGCTTTGAGCTCGAGGGCTGGAACGATCGAGGGATGTGTTGGCTGTAGAGAGTGAGGGAGGGGGAGGGGGAGGCAGAGAGAGAGAGAGGGAGAGACAAAGAGCCGATTTGGGAGGAGTTGCAAAACTCTTTCGCACCACTTGTTTTGTGTGACAGAGGACTGCATGAGGCCCACACCTTCAACTCTAGGGGTGCATTCCGGAGAAATGCGGCGATTCAAAGCTTAGCATACTGTGCTGGGAATGTGGGCATATGTAATACTGGCCTTACTGATTGCAACAAGGGTCTAGGATTCTATTAGGGAACCCCAATGACTGGCATTCCAAATTATTCGACCTCTATAGTACCTTCATCTCACAGGTCGTAGACGTGACTGAAGTGCTAAACCCCGAACCCTCAATACAGTCGCCAAGATTCCTGTTCGGGCCCGTGCACGTGAATCAGCCTGTATGAGCCCTCCCTAGAGCCCTACATCCCCAAAGCCCGAAACACGTAAAACTGGTAAAATTTATACTCCACCAAAGCCGCATGATTACCTATAGTCTCCATTGTCGTTCCTTTTTGGGGTTGCCTTGTGGGGTCCTCACTATACATTTGGTCAAACCGAAAAAGGAACTGCAATGGAGAATATAGGTGGACTACAACGCAAGCCAACCGTCACAACAAAGCCCACAAATATGAACACCCTCTACCAGCCTGGTGCTGGCCTACCCCAAAGGTCCAAGTAGGTAATAATCATGTACTCTCCCAAAGATGAACCTATGTAACTACTATCTTACACAGCCTATACACCCAAGTCCTAAACCCTAAACCCTGAACCCTTATTGCTGGATCCTTTGGGCCCTTGCCCTAAGGGTCCATGTACCCAAATACTATATACTTTGGGCCCAATGTACCTACATAGGGAGTACTTTAAGGCCCATGTATATACTATATAGGTACATGGACCCTTAGGGTTGGGGCGACTGTACCTCAAGGCCCAGAGTGGCCTCCACGGGGGAAGGCTGCGCCACTCCCTCAGGGGGGGCCTCCATTTTGGAAGCCTCACTGGAGGTTTAAGGTTTTGGGGTTTAGGGGCTTAGGGTTTAGAGTTTTAGGGTTTTGGGGTTTTGGGGTTTAGAGTTTTAGGGTTTTGGGGTTTTGGGTTTACGGTTTGCTTGGGGTTAAAGACCCTTCTGCCATGCGGCCTCATGTGGCTTCGAGCTTTTTTCCTGTTCGGTTAAGGCTTCAGGGTTGTTAGGTTCAGGGCACGGGCTCAGCTTTAGAAAGGCTGTGTGTATGCCTTTAGAAGCCTGAACTCATAAGGGCTTTATGAGAGCTCACTAGGTACTAGAAGGCTAGAAGTGCTTTAAGAAAGTCGGTAGAAGGCTTCGGACAAGCGCCCGTATAAGTATAATGCTTAACCCTATACCCTTAAACCCTTTCTCAACCCTGTAAAGAACCCCTAAAACCTAAATCGCTATAGAAACCTTTAAGGGCCATTGCCAAAAAAAATAAAGCCCTGAACCCCTAACCCCTTGAAGTTAGAAACCTCAAAGGAACTTTGAGCCAGCACATCCTAAAACCCCGGAATTTTATAGTATCCCTTCTAGACCACCTTTCGAAACCCCGTAGATCACTTTCGGAACCCTTAACCATGAACCCTACCCTGAACCGTTTTAACAACCTTTTTCCCTAAAGCCTTATGGATCCCTCTTTGAACCCTTCTAGATGCTGAGTTTTAAACCCTTCTAGGTCCCCTTTTTGAACCCTCCTAAACCCTTCTAGATCCCTTGCTGAACTTACAGGATCTTAACCCGAATCCCTTATAGATCCCGTTTTCAACCTACAAGATCTTAACCCTAAGCCCTTGTAGATCCCTTTTTCGAACCTACCTGAACCCTTCAGAACCTCCCTTTTTCGGGTTCCTTATCATGGTTTCCCTATGGTTCTTTGGTGTCGAATGTAAGGGCCTGAATAATTAGAATAAGGTTTGGAGCCCATTATACTATAATCATAATGAAGACCCCCCCCCCCCAATAGTAATTATTGGCAATAATTAAGGCCCCTACTTGGAGGTTCATGGGTAGTTATAAGTAGGGTTATAAATAGGGTAACTATACTTATAACCCATATTAGGGGACTTAAAACCCCACTTATAACTACCCATGAACCTCCAAGTATAGGCTACCGGATCTCTGCGCCAGGGAGCCGCAGCCCCGAGCCCCAGAGGCGAATCCACAGCGCCAAGGAGTGGCCGCAGTGCCCAGGCACCTAGGGTTCGGGTTAGG
>BGNK01001652.1:0-48973 GCA_003297005.1 Symbiodinium sp. clade A Y106 | reverse complement strand
GGGGGGGGGGGGGGTGCGTCATTTTTTTAAGTGCGGTTCGGGTTTAGGTTTCAGGGTTCAGGGTTCAGGGTTTAGGGGCTCAGGGTTATGCAGAGTAGAAGCAACAACATGCCTTTAGAGTTCAATATAGGGAACATCTTCAAGGGTTCCTGACAGAAAGGGGCCTCGACAATCAATACAATAAGGTCCTGATAAAAGAAAGATTTCTGAGGGTTCTATCGGGTTTTAATTTTCAACCCGAAACCAGAACCACCAGCCCTGAACCAGAACCCTGTAAGCGTGTTAAGGACCAAAGGCTTGGAGCAAGCGGCCCAAAACCAGGGACAGGGCCGTAGTGAATCCCTCGAGAGAGGCCTGGCCCAAGGACGTCCCAGAAAGCTTATGGCACGGATTTTCTTCCGGGCTACGTGCTGTTGTTTGAGGCTTTTCGGTTTCGCTTGTATGCCTAAGGGTGGACATCAAACCGGTAACTAGAAGTCTGCGTGAAAGGAGGGGAAACAAAGCGTAGCAACCATAGCCTACCTGGTCAGATTTCTTCGCTGACTACTGACTGTTGATACTTCGTGTGAAAAGACGTGTGTGTGTGTGTGTGTATGTGTCTATATCTGTATATCTATATATATATATAGAGAGAGAGAGGGGCACATATATATATACAGACACATTCACATGCTTGTATGCATGTATGTACATATGCATGTTCGGTGTGATTGATTGATTGATTGCTTGCTTGAAAATTTATTTTTGGATTATGTGATTATTGGCTTGCTTGTTTGCGTGTCTGCTTGTCTGCTTGTCTGCTTGCTTGCTTGCTTGGCATGCTTGCTTGTCTGTTTGTTTGTGTGGTTGTTTCTTTGTTTGTTTATGTGCTTGTTTGCTTGTTTGTTTGTTTGTTTGTTTGTTGGTGTGGTTGTGTGGTAGTTTGGTTGTTTTGTTTGTTTGCTTGCTTACTTGATTGCTTGCTTGCTTGCTTGTGTGTGTGTGTGTGTTCGTTTGTTTGCTTGCTTGCTTGCTTGTTTGCTTGTGTGTGTGTGTGTTTGTTTGCTTGCTTTCTTGCTTATTGCTTGCTTGTGTGTGTGTGTGGGTTTGTTTGTTTGCTTGCTTGTTTGCTTGTGTGTGTGTGTGCGTGTGTTTGTTTGTTTGTTTGTTTGCTTGCTTGCTTGGTTGCTTGCTTGCTTGTGGGTGTGTGTGCGTGTCTCTGTTTGTTTGTTTGTTCGTGTGCTTGGGTGTTGTGTGTTTGTGTGGTTGTTCGTTTGTCTGTTTGTTTGTTTGTTTGTTTGCTTATGTGTTTGTTTGTGTGTGTTTGGTCTTTTGAGCGTTTTGTTGTTTGGTTTGGTTTGGTTTGTTGGTTTGATTGTTTGTGTGCTTGGTTGTTTGTTGGTTGGTTTGTTTGCTTGTGTGTGCTTGTTTGTTTGCTTGCACGGTTGTTAGTTAGTTTGCTTGTGTGTTTGTTTGTTTGTGTTTGTATGTTTGCTTGATTGTTTGTTTGTTTGGTTGGTTGTTTGTGTGGTTGTTTGTTAGTTCGTTCGTTCGTTTGTTTGTTTGTTTGTTTGTTTGTCTGTGTTGTCGCTTGTTTGTGTGTTTGTGTGTTTGGGTGATTGTTTTGTTTGTTCGTGTGGTTGCTTGATAATGTTGATATATATATATATATATATAGATATATATATATATGAGTATCGTATATTGCTATGCTTGTGTGTATGTATATATGCAATAAATGTGTATACGATAATGCTGCAAAAGAACGTGTATGCATGTATGTATGTATGTATGTGTGTCTCCATATGCATGTATGTGTACATATACATACATGTGTAATATATTTTGCATATCATTACGTGTGCATGCATGTATGTCTGTGTATATATGTGTGTATGCACATACATACATACATATATACATATACATATACATGTGTATATGCATGTATATACGATTATACATATATATAGTTACATACATATATATATATATGTCTATATGTATATAGTTTTCTACATATATAACTGTACGCACATATATATATATATATATACATACAGATCTACACACATCTGTACACACATAAATATATACATATATATACACATGAATTATGAACTTATGTAGCAAGGAGAATCTATAACAAGGCTTCGTTAGATTGGTCTAGCGATAGGTCGAAGGCTGCTTGAGGGCCAAGGGGCCTTGAAGCGAGGTTGAGGAGTGTTGCGATGACACGGGAAATCCCGCAACAGCACATGAAAGCCAGATCATTGAAAACACGGTCCATAGCTCGCGCATGTCATCATGCTAGGACAAACACGCAACGAACAAGCCCCCAGGGCCACAGAGTTAACAATTAAATACTTCCACGGCAGAGTCAGAAAAGACGAAGCAGCAGAAGTAGGGTTTGGAGTTCCGGGTTTAGGGTTCAGAGCTGGAAGCCCTGCACTCGAAACGTCCCGAAACCCCTTGAACCCTGAACCCTCAATCCTAAGCCCTCGATACTGGAGTTTCGCGAGAATCAGGGGTACCTTGTTTTGGGGTCCTTGTACTAAGGATTCTACTATGTAGGGTACTATATTAGGGTCCCCTAGTTGCGGAAACTCCCATGTAGGATCCCGTAAAGGATCCCCATTAAGGGATCCCTTAAACGAGCCCTGAAAGAAGCCCTTCAAGGATCCTAAAAGGATCCCTTAAAAGGAGCCCTTGAAGGAGCCCTAAAAGGATCCCGTAAAGGATCCCTTAAAAGGAGCCCTTGAAGGATCCCTAAAAGGATCCCGTAAAGGATCCCTTAAAAGGAGCCCTTGAAGGAGCCCCTAAACGGAAGCCTCGAATTCCTGGAGTCCTGCCGCGCCGAGAGCCTCATAGCGAACTCGCTGCGTCCTCGGTGGGGTGGGGTGAGGTCTGAGGGTAAGGGGTTTAGCGTGTTAGGTACCTTCTTATTGGGTCCTTTGGACCCTTGGGAAACTGATTGCTGAATAGAAACGATCTGTGAGGTTCATGACTGGAAGTAAGGGGTAAGGGACATCAGCAAAGCACCGGGAGAAGGGACACAACATCCTGTTCACGATTGACGTAGATCATCATGGTCATCATCATCTTCATCGTCAGCACCATCACCATCCTAATCAATCATCGCCGTCAACATCACTGTCATCATTTCCTCCTGATCATCAACGTCATGGATCACCCGGATCAACGCCACCATTACCATCAGCTTCATCGGCATGATCGTCTTGACCATCACGGCCATCAAGCTCATCCAGCTCGTGCGACCAGAAGGAAAGGATGATGTCAAAGGAGGCGAGCGTCTCCCCACGAAGCCAGGAAATCCTTCCCTAACCCTAAGGGTCCATGTACTCATATAGTATTGTATAGTATATACATTTGCCTTGAGGTAGTCCCTATTGAGGTACTTCGGGGCCCAAGTATATGCTATATGAGTACATGGACCCCGTAGGGTAACTCTCATCTTTTGACGCACCTCCTCGGAGTTTTCTGGTAAGGGTAATCGAGCCGTGGGCAATATGTTGATGAAGCTTTCCCTATACTTTCTACACCCCAGACCCTCACAAACCCCAACACGCATCATTACACCCCAAACCCTCATAGTCTGGCTAGTACACAAAAAGGTCAAACGTTAAACTTCGGAGAGTCCTGCAAAAGTAGGGAGAGAGGAAAAGCATGCCCATATTGAAAAAACAGCAAAGAGGTTTAACCCGTGGTACTGGATATGTGGTAACGATCCCCTGCGCCCTAAACCCTCAACGCCGGTGAAACGATTGCAAGCTGAGCCGAGTCGCGGTTCCGAAAGGACTTCAAATGCCTCATGTCAGGATTTTGATGGGCTTGAAAATTGAAAACCACCTTCTGGGCCTCGTGTGCTCTCATCCCAGTTCCGTGCTTGAGCTGTAAATGGTGTGCTCCCGCCAACTGTTATCGGAGTCATCTCTTGCCCGAAGTGATGGTTTAAGGTTTGAACAAGGCTTGGACGAATTAATTACGATGGTGTCTTCCACTGGTTGCCGAATACATCAGAACAGAGAAAAATAATTGAGCCTTGAGTGTGAAGGGCTCAGCTTTGGGCCTCTGGGACTAGGGGGCAGGATGCAGGATCGCGAGTCTAGGAAACTAGGAATTCAGGATCAGGGTTTAGGGTTTAGAGTCTAGTCACGAACGGTCAAGGTTTAGGATGGTTTAGGGTTTAGGGACTAGTCATACTGATATGTGTAGGAGTTACGGTGCAAAATATGAAACAGAAACCATTATTGCGACATATCATGTAAGTGGGCTACTCTCTCGTTGCAGCTCAAGCCGATTTGGCTTACGGCAGCAGGCGCTAGGGCTTGAAGCCTCAGGGTTAGGGTTTATGATAAACCCCATAAACCCCAAAGGGTCCAAGTAGCAAAGTGATACTTTGGGAGCCCCAAGGTCTCTACTAAGAGCCTACTGAATTTTTACTCGGACCCTTTGGGAGACTTGATCATAAGCTCAAAGAGTCGCTTCTAAACTCGGGACGAATCCTATTCAACAGTTTCATCCTCTGACATACTCCGTGCAGGCTCAGCTTCACGGCATCACGACCATGCACTAGCAAGTCTTTGTTGCCAGAATCTTTGTTTCTCACACATATTTCATTTACTGCGGCTATGCCTTTCATAGGCCCTGCAGCACTCACTGCGTGGGCCATGCGCAGCGTGCGTTGTAGGGCTCGGAATCAGGATCCACGGTGAGAGCAAGCTGCCAAAAGCCCAGACACTCCTCATAGGTGAGTTTAAGCCTTCCAGCAAACCCTGTTAAGGTGGTGTGTTGCATAGCGACATTCAGCAGTGGGGGACATAGGATCTAGGGCCAGAGCAGAGCGGTTGTTCTGGGTTCAGCGCCTCTTTGAGTGCTGCGAAGGCTGCTGCTTCGTCTGGCGATGCGTCCTCGTCGGCGACAACAGAAATGGCTTCGGGAGATCGGCAACACTGGCTGCAAAGTGAAAAAAGTGATTCTATGAGAACCTTGATCACCAAAATCTTCCGAAGACAACAGCGCAGCACCGACTGTCCGGATGCAGACGTCTTGCACGGCGGCGCCAAGCACGTCGGAGCGTGTCAGCGGTGGCATCTGGCTAGTTGTCTCAGAAACTGAAACTACTACGATCTGCCAGTCCTACTAGTTCCGTGCCGGTCGAGGTGAAATACGGTTTAAACTCTATGTGCGTGTAAAAAGATACCTAGCTGTCAGCTTCGAACGGCATGTATTATATGTGCAAACACATTGCACATCTTGAGTGTTTGTACTTACAATACATACCACACCCAGAGTCAGATGTTGCAAATCTCCTGGGGGATTTCTACGTAGGCGTTTCAGCAGCTCTGGAACGAAGCGTTTGTTCGCTTGATGGCCGTGAGAACTTCTTTCGAAAGGTGCGCAGAAGGGCTCCCAACATATTTACTTGACCTATCCCTAGGGCTCCGGTTACTTAAATAGTGGGTTACTGGGGTATATAATATATGGCTAGTAACCTACTATTTAGGTAACTGGAGCCCTTGGGTATGAGACTTTTGTTTCACAAGCCACTGCGTGGGAGGCCAATCCGAAAGGGCTTCACGGCATTCCTGCTTCATAGCTCCGCTGCACAAACTGCGATGCTTGAACGTTCAGCTCTTCCTGTGTTATGCTGCAGTCGTTAGAGACTTTAGAGCTTCAGGGATTACATCATACACCAGGCAATGCTTGCACACTTCAGGTTCTCGGACTGAGACACGCTACCTAGAAGGTGCTGGTTAGAGCAGCCTGCGCTGGATCATACTTTGGAACAAACATGGTGCATGCCTGGTGTCATGGAACTGAACATGACACACCAGCCTTCCTGAGCCTCACTAGACTCAAAGCTGTGAAACTCGACAGCACCAAAAACTGAACAGTCTGCAGTCTGCAAACAGCCTGGGTCGACGCCCAGCAGCTCGAACAACCTTGATGGCGGATGGTCTTTCGCGGTACCCCCTCTCTGCATGCATGTGTGTGGCTTTGCGCGTGCGTGTGAGGATGTGTTTGTGGGCGTGGGCGTGGGCGTGGAGGTGTGGAGGTGTGCAGGCGTGGGTGTGGGTGTGGGTGTGTGCGTGTGGGTGAGGGGGTGTGGGTGTGGGTGTGATTTTTTTTTTTTTTGTGTGTGTGTGTGTGTGTTTGTATGTGCTTGTGTCTGCGTCTGTGTCACAAGCTCTGCCGGAATCGCACGTGGAACGTTTCAGAGAATTGCTCGGGCTGTGCGGTTTTGAGCGTTCCCAGCGTTCACAACAAAGTTTGGATGCTCGGGTGTGGATTGGATAGCACAAGCAGCAGATAGCGAGAGAGAGAGAGAGAGAGAAGGAGAGAGAGAGAGAGAGAGAGAGAGAGCGAGAGAGAGAGGGAGGTGGTGAGCGGGTTGGTGGGTGGATGGGTGGGTGGGTGGGCCCTCCATAGCATGAAGCCTTCGAGCTTTGCGCCTGAATCATCAACCAACCACAGAGCACTCAGAAGTTTACAGCCGTAGGATCGAGGACTCGAGACGAACATCCTGAAACATATGCCCCGAACACAAACAAACCCCGGCCCCGACTAGACTTCGGGGCACCCAGTTCTGAACATCGATAGCTCTTTGCGGCCATCAGAGCCAACTGAGACTTGCCCCAATGTGCCACCCAGTCGACCATATACACAAACCCCAAGGCTCAAAAAAGCCCAAAAGCCTTATCTAGCATGGTAGAGCCTTCTAATATGCATCCTTAGAGCCCTTGGGTAAATCATGCCCTCAATATTCTGGAGCATGGAGCTTTCTGTCGGCGACCGGTGGTTTGGCACCACCCAGGTCCTCAAGCCGTCTACACCCTAAACCCTAAACCGATAAACCCTAAATCCTAAACCCCCTAAACCCTGAAGCCTAAACCCTAGGGCTCGAGAGTGGAGGCCTCGGCCGGTACATTGTATCCTGAGTTGCTTCCGTTGCGCTTTTACTGAGGAGTTGCACTTGCAACTCTGGTAGCAATGCTGCTAAGTGGAACACTACGACTGTGCCAATGACACAAAACGCTCCATAACATACACAGATATGGTCGTGGCAGCACAACCAGCACGTACAGCAAGCACGGAACGCACGCGTCGGCAGCCAAGCCAAGAATAAAGACAATTCTGGCTAAGTGTCGAGCACACAGGAGCCATGTTGTCGCAAGCATAACGAGGAGTATCCGAGTACACTATATTGTAAAAAAAATCAAGTCGTGTTGGCGGCTTGGTGTTGTCAACGGCCTAAAATAATGAAACGATTTATCCTAGACTGCCAATGATGCAGGTGTCAATGGCCTAAAAATAATGACACGGATTATCCTGGACTGACATGATGCAGGTGCTGCTGACGATGCTGGTGATGATGCTGAGAAGAGCACTGATGTGACTTCGATCTTCATGTCTTCAGCGTGGTTACACATGTTCACGAAGAAGAAGATTAGGCATACGACGATGGTGACGGTGGTGTTGATGATGGATGATGATATTGATGATCGTCGCGATCATGCAGCTGAACAAGGTATGTAGGGCCGGCAGATTACAGCGATGGCCACACCATTGATGAAGGGGCCTTTGCAAATAAAGACCCTGGGAAAACCCGGACGAAACAGGCAACACAAACACTTTGGCACCCTAAACCTTAAGCGCTAAACACTGGTAGTTCGTAAACCCTGAACCCTAACTCACTATGTCCCTGAATGCCTGGATATTCCCAAAGCCAATAGATCAGAGCCTACCGGTCCTCCAAGCGACCACGGATGCCTCGGACCTGGCTGCTGATGGCTTCTTGCTTCTTGATAATGATTCGAGTGAAATTACAAAACCATCATCATCATCATCATCATACTAATACAACTGGTGTTAATAAGGATGACAACAAGATGAGCAAAACCAATAGCGCAAGGAAAAGTAGCACAGGCATTTCAGGGGTCGGAGCTTTGAGCTGGAGGGGCTCCCTGCCTTCTTGAACTTGATTTAGGGTTTAGGGTTTAGGGTTTTAGGGTTTAGGGTTTAGGGTTTTAGGGTTTAGGGTTTTAGGGTTTAGGGTTTAGGGTTTAAGGTTTTGGGGTTTAAGGTTTTAGGGTTTAGGGTTTAGGGAAGGTACCTAAAGGACCCAATAATTAGGTACTTAGGTTTAGGGTAGTAACTGGGTAGTAGTTATGTAGCTCAATATTTAGGAGAGATTGGCCCACAGGGTTCATGTACCTGTCCACTAATATGACGGCCCGACAGTCACGGCATAAGAACTCTGAAGCCTGAACCCTAAGAACTCCTCTAAGCACAAGGGTCCAAAGGACCCAGCAATAAGGGTTTAGGGTTTAGGACTTGGGTGTATAGGCTGTATAAGATAGTTTCATCTTTGGGAGAGTATATGATTATTACCTACTTGGACCCTTGGGGCAAGCACAATGTAGATACTAGATCGGAGTTTCCATCGGTGCCTGAAAGATTGGGGGACGTCCCCAGAGCCAGCTGGATCATCGCTCCAGAACCTAAACCCGAGGAGTATTCCTAAATATCCAGGCTTCGATGTGAGTAATACTAGGGATACTAAGAATACTCATAATACTAAAAATAGTTTTAATAATAAACCCTCGCCCTCTCACCTTGCTCCCGAAAGTGGCGGTGAAGAAGGAGATCACCGTTTCGGCCGTCGGGAGAGGCGGCCTGGTCCGTTTTGTTTTGTTTTAGACTGATGGTCTTGGCGAACCAAGCCTGCTCTGGCAAGCGGCACCCTAGGTGAGACCTACAGTGTACCATCTTTAGGGTTTTTTTTTCGCTGTTGGGCTTTAGATGGTTTTTTGGGCTCAGGGTTGTGGGCGTAGGGTTTATGGTTTAGGGCCTCGGGATTTGGGGTGTAGGTTTAGGCAGGGAGGAGAGCCAAAGAGCTGCACGAAGAGCCATAATCCCAGGCACATGCTCAATTCCGAGCTTCCGAAATCCAAAACGGGTGGTTGTCAAAATCAGGGTCCCTTTTTGGGTACCCTAAATAATAGGTGCCGTATTATAACAGGGACCCAAATTCAAAAAAGGACCATAATTTTGACAACCACCCAAACATGACCATGATAGGATCTCCTCATGGTCCCCGTCTGGTATTGTTTTTGTAGACTATACCCCCAGGTTTTATTCGCGTTCTAACCTTTTCGGTCCCTTCACGGGCCGCACCTGAAAGACTGTAGTGCACAGGCGAGCATGCTGCCATGGAAGCTCCGACATGCCGACTCCGGGTTAATTCGGAGCTTTAGGGATTATAGAAATCTAGTTCTTTCTGCTTTAGGCCCCGTGACATAGAGTCGTACGGCGAGACGCTGCAAACGGTAGTGCCAACCCAGGTACGAACGACAAGTGGTGAGGCTTGTCCCCAAAAAGCGCTGGCGATAGATGGTAGGGTCATCGAAGCGACCCTACACTCAAAACCCTAAACCCTACATGTTCATGAGCACAGCGTTAGGATGACTTCTTAGCTTCACAGCACAAGCCAGGCCGCTGCGTTTCCCTGTCGTCCTGGCCCGCAGAGGCTCTAGGGCTGTCTAGGGTTCAAGATTTAGAGGGGTTTAGGGTTTAGGGTTCAAAATTTAGAGGTTTACCTATAGTCTCCATTGTAGTTCCTTTTGGGGTTACCTGTAGGATCCTAATTATCTATTTGGTTAAACCAAAAAAAGGAACTACAATGGAGACTATAGGTAGGGTTCAGGGTTTGTAGGTTCGCAGGTCGCGAATTCCGGGCTAGATCGGGAGAGTGAGGGCGGTGCTATTCTGAGATCATCGTCTAGTCCAGTGGGTGGAAGACTTGTGCTGTGGGGTGCATAGCACATACAGGCTTCTTCCTTCGGTGGCCTCTCAGGAACTACCTATAGTCTCCTTTGTAGTTCCTTTTTTGGTTTAACCAAATATACAAGTAGGATCCTATAAGGTAGCCCCCAAAAGGAACTACACTGGAGACTGTAGGTAGGGTCCAGCAACATGCTTCACAATGTCTGTCCCCCCCCCCCCCCTCCGAATGTTGAAGCTGTCCTGATGGGTTGTCCATGCTGCTTCACGACCACTGCCCTGAGACCCTCATGCTCGTAGGTATTCATGGTCAGACTGACTGGATACTTCTTGGTTTTAGGTTTCAGGGCCTGGGTTGGGAGATTTAGGCTCCTGGGTTGAGGTCGAAGCCTGCTTAGACCCAGAGACTCCAATATGCCAATATCCCCTAATTAAGGAATATACCTCAAATCATATCTATTCATTAATTAAGGGATTTTGGAGTCTCTAGGGAGTTCACCTAAACTTAAACAGCCCAAGGAACCCCGAACCCCGAAATCCCAAAGACTGCACCCTTAAGTGTCCTGCTCAATCGGCACCAAGCTGGCAAATTGAGAGCCCAGCACCTTGTGGATGTGGTAATGTAGGAACCTGATTAAGACACCCTGGTCCTATAACCCCCAAAATAGTAGGATTCATATCAGGAACCCTAATCAAGGCCCAAGATTTCTTAATCAGGTTCCTGCATTAGTCCAGTGTAGCATTTCAGGTTTATAACCAAAGCAGCCGAAACCTCCAAAAAATCGCTGGGCCTAAATACCACTAGCATCATGCAGGGCCGTAAACCCTGAACCTCAAAGCCCGAAGCCCTGACCACCCCTGGGCTTGAAACCCTGACAGCTAGGCCTCCGAGGTCTCTGTGCTTTTAGCTTTTCTGCCATGGCCTTGAGGGCCCTGGCCCTTTTCTGGCTTGCAGGTTGTGGACTCCAGGTACTCGAAGCTCGAAGTAAGATGTTTGAGTCTAGGGTTTGGGGTCCATGGTTTTTTTAAATGGGGATAGGGTTAAACCACAGTTTTGAGGCTGTTGACAAGGCAACAGCAAAAATGACAACAGTAGCAGATAGCCAAAAACTGCTTCAAAGATCTAAACCTGCTGCCCTTCCCTTTGAACTCGGTCCATCGGCCTGTTGAAGCTCAAACCCGAGACCATCCGAAACAAACATCTTGTAGCTATCACAGACCATGATGCTACTTGCTCTATTGCCGAAGTACTAGCCGATGGAACAAGAAGACACTCAAATGCGACGAGACACGGTGACCGAGACAACAGCGCAAGTCTCACCACAGGCCGAACAGCTGTCTGGAAAGCGCTTCCAAACCAAGCCGTTCTTCTCCACAATGTCTCCTTACGTATATGGGAGTTTCCGAAAATAGGGGACCCCAATATAGTACCCTAAATAGTAGGATCCTTTTTTATAAGGACCCCAAAATAAGGTACCCCTAATTCTCGGAAACTCCCATATATACCGTATGTATCTGGGTCTGGGTTAGCTGTGACGCCCTCTGGTTCGATGGACACTTTCGGGTCCGGAAGTTTGATTTCGCGTGACAACATGAAGTCGGTTGGCTGCGCAACTATTGGTGGCGTCTCAAGCATGAACAAAGCATGGGCAAGAGCGAGAGGTTGATTGAACAGTGTCTCGAAATTTCTCACAATGCTGCCACATCGCACATTGCTTTGTATGGATTTCCATACGCATGTTGCATGTATGCTTGTATACCCAATAAACACACACACAAAAAAAAACACTAAGTACATAAGTACATGCATGCATATACATACATACGTAGGTGTACATATATATATATATATGTATGTTGAAGACACACAGACATACATGCATATGTGCATAAGACATACATGCATAAGGCATACATGAGTACCCGCATACATAATGTATATTCATATATGAGCGAGACACACATATGCAAAGGCCCAATATCATAAATGCCCCGAGCGCATCGCGAGCCAGGGTACCTTGTAGGTGGATTTAGGTGCCTACAGTTCACTGGATTTACCCTGCTCCCAGGTGACTAAGTCATGAGTTCTGGAAAATAAAAACCATTCTAGTAGAGAGCTTCTGGGGCCTAAAACAGACAATCGAGGTACTTGGATCCTCTCTGGGCTATAGAGACTAAATGCTTTAGACACCTGGACCGGTACATCTATTGAATCCTGACACGTGATGGAAGAGAGGAATGTATGTTGCGACAAATGGACGCCTGACTGGAAAGCATAGGACAAACACAGTCAGTTTCCGTGCTTCTTGGAATCCAAGAACCAAGCTGCGCGTTCTATCCTTTCAGAACCCTCATACCACCCTTAGCGAAGCTAACAGACTCCGTAAATAAAAGCCGGCACCAAGCCCCGTAGAACCTTGCCAAAACCTGAACTGCACACACCTAAAACTTAAAACCATACTGTAATCATCCCGCCTTGTGCCACCCCAAACCCTGCTCTAGCCATTCAGGGCCGTGTGTGAAACCCTCTTCCAACCTTATCGAACCCACACAAGCAGCACAACAAGCGAATCAAACCCTACGAAGTGACAAAGTCCCCAAACCCTAGCGGACTGAAAATCAACCAACACCTTCCGAGACTCTACGTACATAGTCTAGTATAGTTTCGTATAGTATAGAAATTATTAGTGTAGTTTTAGTATTGTATTAGTATAGTTTTAGTATAGTAATTATAGCATAGCATAGCATTTTTTGCATAGCATTCACTAGCCAACACCTTCCGAGACTCCAGGGTTCAAAGTGAAAGCTTCCCGCCGGCTCCAGCGGCGCGCATCCGGCAGAAGCGTGCGCGAGCACCTGCTCTGCACAGCCGAGACTCGGTTTGGGTTACCTTAAAAAAGGGGCCAAAGGACCCCATAACCAGGTACTCGGGTGTAGGAAGTAAGTAGGTATGTAGGTTAGGATTCTGGAGATTACATGTTTTGCTTGTTTGTTTTTTGAGGGGGGGGGGGTAAGGGCTTCTAAAACACAGCCGAGACTCTGACGGGTGTGCTTTGCCTCTCTTTTTTTTGAAGGGAGGGGGAGGGGCTAGGGCTTCTAAAAGGGCTCTGTCTAGGGTTTAGAACGGGTTTGAAAGGGTTGTGAGCTTCTGGGATGTAAGGATCAGGGTCTTTACGGATTGGGGGTTGTTAATTTCGGAGGCTCAGGCAGTTTTGGGTTTAGAATAAAAGCTCAGGGAAGGTGTTCAATGCTAGTGTGGTCTGGGCTCGAGCCCCAAGCCGAATATGAATGCGTCTGTGCTGCCTGTGTGTCGATATCGTCCTTTTGAGCACTGTTTCGGTCCATGTACTCGAATACTATATACTTTGGGCGGAATGTACCTATATTATACCGGGAGTACTTTAAGGCCCATGTATATACTATATAGGTACATGGATCCTCAGGGACTGGGAGGGGCCTCGGCCGTTGCTCTAAGGGTCCGAAGGACCCAATAATTAGGTACATCGGTTTTAGGATAGTAATTATGTAGGTTAGGATTTTGGAGAATATATGATTATTACATAGGTACTTGGACCCTTGGGGTTAGAGCTAAACAGGGTTTAGGTTTAGGGTTTGTAGCCGTGCACCACTGATGAAACAACACCCTCAATCTCCGAAGCACCGAAATAACCCGAAAGTCAGGATGAAGTACGACGCTCACGAGACCCTGACCCCCAAATTGAGGCCCTGCCTGGCTGAACCCAAAGGGTCCAAGTAACAATATAGTTTTTTCTTGGGGAGGGGCGAAAATGGCCGAAATATCTACCAAGAACCAACTATATTGGCACGTGGACCGTTGCGCAACCCTAAACCCTAAACTACTATTTGGTACTTGGACCCTCTGGGAAAGCTAAACCACGTAAATCCAACTGACAACAACTGTTTAAGCAAATCCCGGACCCCAGAGCCCTACAGCGAAGCCCAGAAAGTTGGGACATGGGTTTAGGAGGATTCGTGCTAGGATCCCTTATACTTTACCTTAAGGGCATGAGGAGAATGATGTTCCAACTTTCTGGCTTCTACTATAGATGCCAGGCCGCTCGCCAGCGATGGAAAGGCGACCTCGATTTAGGGTTTAGGGTTATAGCGTTTAGGATATGTTGGTTACCGGCTTGCATAGGGCTCATGGTTTGGGAGTTAAATGCGAAATCTGCAATGTCTCTACTTGCAGGACGAGGGCATAACCGTTGAAACTCACATCCTAACATCATCCAACACCCTACACCACAGTTGCTATAAACCCTGATTCCTACACCCCACGACCCCCCCCAAAACCCAAAACCCTAAACTCTAAACCCCAAAGCCAAAGTCAAAATTACCAAAGAACAACATGGGTATGTGCTGGACTGCAGCCTTCGCCAAGGCCAATGGCCATCGTCATGACCTCAGTACCACTTGGGGGGTTTCCGAAAATAGGGCCCTAAATAGTAGGATCCTTATTATAAGGACCCCAAAATAGGGTACCCCTAATTTTCGGAAACTACCACTTCAGTGCAGCCCCTCAGGGGTACCCAGATACCCATACATTCGGGCTTTGGAATTGGAGACCAAAACACTGACAGAGGCAATGAACCTACAAGGCACCTTGGCTACAACGACCACCACCAAATATCAATAGTGAGACCGAGACCAATTAACAGCGGATAGAAACAGTAACACCGTTGCTATCATTTCTGCCATACTTGCGGCTAATTTTCCTTCCAGGCATAGCATGATATTTCTTGCAATACTGTGATGAAGCTATCTCAGATTATCAGCGTGATGGGTATGTCTAGTATCGCGGTTTCTGCTACTGCTACTGCTACTACTAGTACTAGCAATACCAGTACTACTAGTACCCGAACTTCTTCCTGAAATCATGATGGTGATGAGAATGATGCATCATGTTCCTATTTCACGGACACCAGGGATATTCAGAAGAATGCCCAGATGTAACGACGGCAAAGATCATGACGATCATACGAATGTTTGTTCTACGAGATCGTGGGATGGTGACAAGGATGAGGTCCGTATCCTTACAGGTAGCTCTAGCTTTCGAAGCACATTTCCCATTCATTCCACGAACGAGAAGCTGCGTAGGGCCATTCTCGACATGCGAACCAGAGCAGCACCTAAAGCGGAGACGGGACGCAGGTTTCGAGGGGGCCATGGATGCTTTGCAGATGCTTCGGTGTTTTGCGTCTTGGTTCCAGGTAAAGCCAAACAACAAAATACCACCGTGAGCCTTTATTTACATAAGGAAGTCACAATGGAGAATCCTTAAAAATCAGGTTATTGAAAGTTTTATGTAGTTGAGGTAGTTATAAGTCACGTAGTCCATTCTTCGGATTCTTTGGCATGTCTTGTGGTATCGTGCTCCCGAATTCCACATCCTGAAGCTGCTCAGGTTTGAACACGGAAGCACGAAACGCGATTTGACGCCCAAAGCAGGTTTGGGGGTTTATACTTATTTAATTAATCAGGGTTCACACCACAGATTACGTGCGAACACCGGCCTTTACAAAGCTTTGGGCCTCTCAACGTCCGGCACAAGCAACGGTTGGGGTGTAGGGCTTCGGGTATTGGGGCAAGTTTGAGGGTCATGAAATCGACTAGCGACTGAGAACCTGGTGTTGCCAAGGCTACTACCATAGCCACACTTTCGAAACCACAGCGGTTCTCATCACGACTGCTAGTATGATTCCTGTTAGGGCCATAACCTGGGGAAAATGCTCAAGGAAGAGACAAGCTGAAAGCTACAAGGCTCTGGCTCTGGTCGTCGGATTGAAGTCGGGCGGAATCAATAAACCGGGTTTAGGGTTTAGGGTTTAGGGCATAATAACGTCTACAAGGCCTGACAGTGTCCTGTACAAGTTCTCATTCGAGAACAGCAGGTTTGCCTGTTCGCAAGTGATGTTTGCGCTCATTTTACCCATTCCATACATTCCCGACCGATGCAAAGCGCACCGGACTGAAGCATCCAAAGACATACATAGACAAAGCTACAAGCATGTAACTTAGCAGACACGCAGAACAGCCGCATACTCACCATGAGGTTGCGATAGATCCCTTGCCGCACCCGTCCGTCACGACAAAAAAAACAACAGTCTAACGAAACCCGGCTAATGCTAACAACCTTCACATGCACACATTCGTAACAATAAACCTGACAATCCAAACCAAAACCCTTTCGTACGCCGGGAGACCTCCTTGGCTTGGCTCTGAAGCGTTCCCGAACTCTTTGCCGGGATACCTGAGATACTTGCAGTGTAAGGTGCGGTCGCTTGAGGCTTGAAATGCGGATACGCATGATTTACAGATTGTTTGTACGGGCTCAAGGTGTAGCGTTTAGAGAATGGGGCTTGGGGCTATGGAGAAAGGGTTGTGTGGAACCAATAATGTAACGGGGGCTGCAATGGGATATTGCTCTTTCATGATTGAAGCTCCTGTCAGCGGGCTGAGCTAGGAAAAGTGGTTTAGTTTAGGGTTGAGGGTTCAGTCACGATTCTTTGGTACACAGCTGTGGGGCTGTCTGGCTGCTGGGCTTATTGTCGAAGAAGGATAAAACATAGCTACAGTGATGGGTAGCTCCCACAAATCAACAGTCATCTGCACCTCAGATCTTGGACTCTGAAAGAATAAGACGTCTCTATGTACTGTCGGGGTCGGAGGAGTTCGTGCCCCTTATAATCCCTAGTAAATGTATATGATATACTGATATGCTCCACAACCTTTTCAATTTATCATATAAGGCCCCCATAGAATAGAACCATTGTAGTGACCCTTACAGCAACCTCTTGTAGAACCCTCTAAGGGAACCGCTAGGCATGCATTGAACTCACCCCACATTCAGACAGCAGCCATAGAACCCCTCACAGGAAACGCATTGTGAGCTCTGCCAAAGATGTTTTTGCCGACACCAGCACAACAGATGCGAACCTACCATCTCAAGCCCCCAAGCCCGACACTTCAAAGCCTGCACCTGAAACACCTAGCCCCAAACCCAGATTGCCCTACAACCCCTAAACCTCAGACCCCTAACCCTGAACAATCCTACCTATAGTCTCCATTGTAGTTCCTTTTTGGGGTTACCTTATAGGATCCTAATTATATGTTTGGTTAAACCAAAAAAAGGAACTACAATGGAGACTATAGCTATGCCCGAAGCCCTCGACTGACCCTTCGGCCCAGACACCCGAGGAGTGCAATGCGCTCCCATCGACGTAGCCGCCGTGCTGTAGCCAAAGGCCATCGGGATGCAACCGGGCCTCTGAGGACTCAGGGTTCAGGCTTCGTTTAGGGTTTAAGGGTTTAGGGTTTAAGGGTTTAGGGTTTAAGGGTTTAGGGGTTTAGGGGTTAGGGGTTTAGGGGTTTAGGGGTTTAGGGGTTTAGGGGTTTAGGGTTTAGGGTTTAGGGTTTAGGGTTTAAGGGTTTAAGAGTTTAGGGTTCAGGGCCCTGCTTTTGAGGGCCTCTTTATGATGCCTGGTGTTTATAGTATATAGGGTGGAGGGATGTGGGAATCTTTCCGGCTTCAGTGTTGGGGGGCTTTTGCAAGCTTTGGTTCAGCAGGTTTAGTGCTCAGGGTAGAGGATTCGGGGTTTAGCAAGCTGAAGGGGCTCCAGATTCAACATGTATATGGGAGTTTCCGAAAATAGGGGACCCTAATATCGAGCTAATATAATACCCTAAATAGTAGGATGCTTATGATAGGGACCCCAAAATAGGTACCCCTAATTTTCGGAAACTCCCATATAAGGATGCCGGGGTTCAGACAGAAGTGTTGGGTGCTACAAGATCAGCTTGAGGAGTTGGGGTCCCAACCGGGTGTTATGGCCCAGGGTTTAGGGTTTAGGGGTTTGGGGTTTAGGGTAGAAGGAGGAAGTGTTCGGTCGATGAAATCGGGATGACTTGATGCCTGACAGTTTACGCTTGAAAGGGGGACATGGACATCCAGGTGGAGCCATATCCTACTCCGGCATCATCAACAGCAGCCCAATATAGGGGCCTTAATAATCAGAATAGGGTTTTGGGCTCCTTTATAAATATATTACAGTAAAAGACGGAACCCTAAGGAATCATATTGGTAATTATTCAGGCTTCTATAGTAAACAATGAACCGAGGCAAATGAAGCCTGCTGTCTGAAAGAGTGCTTTTTTTGTTTCCGGGGACATGCATGGCTTCTTTGAAATCCCACATCGCGGCCTGCACCATCAACTTTACAGCCACAGGCCCCGATCAACCACCGATGCAAGAGACTCCAAAATCGCTAATTAAGGGCCTTTCTGAACGGACACTACCTACATCCCGGCAGCCTCGTAGCCTTAAGCCCTCGAAAACACTCAAGCCCCAAACTGTCAACGAGTATATCTGCAAACTCAACTAAGCCGTAACACCTACAACCGAAAGCCACAAATCCGAAAGTTCTTGAACCTTCAACCCCTACACCCCTAAACCCTGAAGCCTCAAGAACCCTTGCCGAAACCCTAAACCCTAAACCCTGAACCGTACACCCTAACCGTAAACCCTAACCCCAACACCCAAAACCCGAAAACCGTAACCTTTGAGCCACTTCCCAGAAATAGCCTCGAGATCACTTTGCACGTGAAGCAGGCAACCGTGAAGAGCCTTGAGGGCTCGGATTACCGGGTTCAGCTTAAAGATGGGTTCAGGGGTTAAGGTTTAGGGGTTTATTGGGGTTTATTAGGGTTTATTAGGGTTTAGGGGGTTAGGGTTCAGCTTCAAGATGGGTTCAAGGCTTACCTATAGTCTCCATTGTAGTTCCTTTTTGGGGTTACCTTATAGAATCCTAATTATATATTTGGTTAAACCAAAAAAGGAACTACAATGCAGACTAAAGGTAGGGTTCAGGGTTTAGGGGTTCAGGGTTTAAGGCTTAGGGGTTTATTAGGGTTTACTAGGGTTTAGGGGTTTAGGGTTTAGCTTACTTGTCCAGTATCCTAGAAGAAGGTTACCGATGTGTAGTGCCTAACTACTAAGTTACGGTTTGGGTTTAGTGCCTGGGGCACAGACGTTGCAGGCCTGCCAGGGCTTTGCATAGGATTTTTGTTGGGGGCTTTCGTGCTTTCGGGTAGATTTAGGGGTTTAGGGTTTAGGATTTGGGGTTCTGATTCCCAGAGACTCCAACCCCTTAATTAAGGAATATACCTTAGATCATATTAGGGTTCCTATAATAAATTAGGGAATATTCCTTAATTGAGGGATTTTGGAGTCTCTGGGTTTCAGAGCCCCAAATCCTAAACCCTAAATCCTAAACCCCTAAACCTAAACCCCAAAACCCTAAACCCCTAAACCCAAACCCCAAAACCCTAAACCCCAAACCCTAAACCCTAAACCCCAAACCCAAGGCAGAATTGGAGGTTCAAGGTCTGGGTCTCAGGGAGCTTCTGGTCTCGCGCGGATCTTGTAGGGTGTCTGCTGGATACCCAGAGGCTCCATAGTAGTTCCTTTTTGGGGTTTAGGGTTTAGGGTTTTTGGGGCTTCATATTTAGAATCCTATAAGGTGGGCCTTTTCGGCTTTCTAAGGTCTGGCCCCGGACATCTGATTTAGTTGCATCGGGGTTGATTGCTCGCTATGCAAGGTTTAGCGGTTGCACACTATAGTACATTATTAAACAGTGTAGTATATCATAATGTAGACTGTAGCGTACATATTGAATTATCTTGCAGTATATTTAGGTTGAGGATGTAGGGTCCGCCAAGATTTTGGGAGTCTCGGGGCTCTTGCGAAATCAACAATGTGGTGCAAGTCTTAATTGAAAAGAAGACAGAGTCAAATTGTAGAAACACTATTACGAAACTTGCAGGCCTCTTCGAAGAAATCGGAACAACACATTCTGATGTTGCGCGCTTCGCTCTGCAATATATATATATATATATACATAGCTTTTGCTGGCTATATATGTTGACAGATAGATAGGTATATGCAATAGTAGATATGTACAGATAAATAGAGTCAGAGAGAGAGAGAGGGAGACTTTGGATGCAATAGCACAGGCTCCACAAGAGTCACTTAAGCTAGAGACAAGCCTCATCTTAGGGGCCAGAAATGATGCTGATTGAAGGAACGGAGACCCGCTAAACTCAGTTAGGTAAAGAGGTTCCCCAGCAGCCTCTTGATAACAAGGGTACCATTTTACATAGTATTCGGCTATGGGTTATTTTGAAAAGGAGACCGGAACCTGTAAAAATTGCAACAGCGGTCGGACCGTCGGAGAGCAGAAACAAGGCTCGGGATGGCCAGACAGCCCCCAGAACCTAGAACCCTAAACCCTGCCTCTTGTCTCCATTTTAGCTCCTGTTTGGTTTAACCAAGCTTATAGTTAGGATGCTATAAGGTAACCGGATAAAAAGGAACTACAATGGAGACCACCACCACCACCACCACCNCACCGCTAACACCGCTAACACCACCACGACCACAACCACCACTACCACCACCACGACCACGACCACGATCACCACCACTACCACCACCACGACCACGACCACGACTACGATCACCACCACAACCACCACCACGACCACGACTACGAAAAACCACCACCACCGCCACCGCCGCCGTCACCACAACCAATAGCAACAAAACAAAGACAAAACACACGAGACCAATAACCTGGGGACACCAACACATGGCAAAGCAACAAACAACAAACAGCAACAGCAACAGCAACAACGAAGCCACAGCCAACGCCAGCACCCGCGATGACCAACACAGCACTGCGACCAAAACGAAGCTGGCAATCACACTAAGATCAGAAGCAATCAAGATCAGATCGCCAGGCACTTTTATTTAAGGATCGTAAACCTCAAACCCTAAACCCTAAACCCTAAGCCTTACGCCGTGGATCGTAAACCTCAGACCCTAAGGGTCCAGGTAATTCTCCTATACTCTCCAAAACAGTAACCTAGAAACCCTAAACCTAAACCCTGTTTAGCTAAAAAACCCCAAGGGTCCAAGTACCTAATAATCATATATTCTCCAAAATCCGAACCTACATAACTACTATCCTAAGCCCAAGTAACCAACTCTTGGGTCCTTTGGACCCTTAGGGGAACATCGCGATGCTCCATTTCGGAAGGAGGGCTGGTCCCGCCTTCGCGCGAGCAGCGCCGTGATCATCCAAAGGCTCCAACCTCTTGGGCTGATTTCCCTTGGAGTGCTTGTGGGTAGTTGTCAAAATTATGGTCCCTTTTTGGGTCCCTATTATAATACGGCTTCTATTATTTAGGGTACCCAAAAAGGGGCCATAATTTTGACAACGGGTTTAGCGCTCCGTTAAGGGTTACTTTATGGATTAGAATAAGGTTTCTGTAAGGGTCTACCTTTAGTCTCCATTGTAGTTCCTTTTTTTTGGTTTAACCAAATCTATAATTCGGATTTAGGATCCTATAAGGTCACCCCAAAAAGGAACTACAATGAAGACTGTAGGTAACATAAGATAACGACATTTCTTGAGTGCATGACCCATAGAATACTCTATGCTTATAAGCGCAACGAAACAGTTTCTGTAGAGGCCAGGTAGAGTCTAGAGAACAGTCCCGGTTGCTTTTGTTCAGGGATGGGCTTGGATAGCTTGGCAGGGGTGTCGGGCAAAAATGGGCTCGAATCAACCCGTCTTCACAGAATCCTGATCCTACTATACCCTTTACTTCATAATCATGGCGGCAACGGACCTGCCTCGACTCTTCCACCCGCGTGTCGAAGAGCGATGCCCGCGCACGGCGAGCAATGTAGGGGTCTTGGCAACTTTAAAAGGGTTCATTTAAAGCTTCAATCAAAGGGGTCTGTATGCGTTCCTTCAAATCCAAAAGGTTACATTGCAAGGCGTCTAGAACGTTCTATACTCAGGGTTCCTATATAAGGGCTCAATAAAGGGCTTCTACCAAGTAGCAGAGGGTTTTTGATAGGTTGGTATACTATGAATATGAACCCTAAAAACGAAGGAATGGCAGTAATCAATACCCCGAGGCTCCATAGTAGTTCCTTTTTGGGGTTCCTGCTTAGAATCCAGTAAGGTAATCCCAAAAAAGGAACTACTATGAAGCCTATGGGTACATTAGCCTGGCAACCGTTGTTGCGCGCCCAGCAGCGCGAACCTCGAGGCGGAAACCCAAAAGGCTACAGGGTTTAGGGTTTAGGGGTCTAGGGTTGTAGGGTTTAGGGTTAGCTTCCAAGCACACGACCCAAGGTACCCTACCAGGGCTTAACGATCGAGGATTGGGGCTTGAGGAGTAACGGCTTCTGGGTTTAAGGTACAGGGCTCGGAGATTGCGTTATGATAAAGGGTAATATAGGGCCCTTAATAGTTCCAATGGGGTTCTGGGCATAGTACTACTATATACACGTAGGCAGGGACCTTAGGCTAAGGAACAAAGCAAAAAAAAATAAAATCAGAGGCCAGGAAAGGAAATTTGCCTGACTGAAGACCCTAAACCCCAAATCCTCAAGCCTAGTCCCCGAACCGCTTTCGTTTCGAGGGTCAAGGGTGGGATTCGACATGATAGGGTTGCCGCAACTCCTTTTCTGATCGATGTTCTGGCCGAAAAGGCCTGAAGAGTAAACCACTAAACCAACCCGAAAAGGCCGCTGCACCCGTAAACCACAAACCGTAAACCCTCACCAAAGTCTCGAGACTAAACCCCTTGGACCGCCACACATCCCTGATCCCGAAATGCTAAACTCATTGAAGCCGCTGTAAAGCCTTTACCTGGACCCCAATAGTATGTAGAATAATCGCCTTTTATAGGTTTTGGGCCAGTATGTTACCTACTTTTGGGGGTCAAGGTACTAGCATGATTAGTGGAACCCTTGTAGGGTTTAGGGTTTAGGGATGATTAATGGAACCCTTGTAGCAGCCATTGCATATGGCCTGCAATCTTATCGCCCCTCGAAGCTAGCACTGCTGCAGTGGCCAATGCTGACAGCGCCTCAGGCTTCGGGGTTTAGCGGCTTAGGGGTTGACTAGTTTGTCCAAGTACCCAGAGGCTTCATAGTAGTTCCTTCCTTGGGGCTCATATTTAGAATCCCATAAGCTATTCCCCAAAAGGAACTATTATGGAGCCCGTTGGCAGGGATTTGAGACTTATAAGGTGTGGCGTTTGGGGGTTTGTTCGGGTTTAGGGTTTAACTATGGGTTTTGGCGTTTGGGGTTTTGCACCACTGCTGGCTTTAACAGAACTCTATTTAGGGCTGTCGAAAGATGCTTCGTCGTAATAGCGCTGTCTTCATCTAAGTTTGGGCTCCGCTAGGGGTCAGACTTTTGTCCATATATCATGAGAGTTTGTTGTTAAGTTCGAACCCTAAACCCTATACCCAAAACCTACACCCCATGAAGAACTACGTGTCCCTTGCTAGAATGCCTGCCTGTGCTAGGATCCCATACTGATTCAGGCTCCATGGTTAGGGAAGCGTGCTAACATGTGTCTTAGACGTCACGAGAGCTTCGAATGCACCTGCCCCGCGGGGGTCTAGGATTCGGGGTCAACCGTATCTTAAGCTTGCTTTTGGGGATTTTGAGTTAGAGTGTGAGGCCTGCAGATGTGAAGCTTCTCCAAAAGAAGCTGTGACGATAAAGGGGCACGAAGAACCATGTGATTCCAGAGCAATAACCCATAATATTTATAGGCTGAATCCAAGCACGAGATCTCGGATAAGTCTTATCGCGGCTCCTATTCACGACGGATGGCAAATCATCAACAAAAACTCCTGGGAGGTTCATGGACCCTTTATAGGTATAGGTGAATGAAACTGCAGTCAGCTACCGTACTTAGCTAGAGCTACGTGTACTTGCTCAGAAGCCGAAATGGGCCGAAGCCCTGCGCCCTAAGACTTAAAGGCCCCAACAAACTCAAGCCTCAACCCTCGGCCTCTAAAGCCCTCAAGAGCCTAAAACCCTAAAACCCCTGATGCCCGGGACCCCGAGACGCCCATGTGCTGCCTTTGCCGGAGGCGGGCCCCGCTGGACCGTGCCGCACGGCACTGGGACAGATGGGGCCGGTGCCGGCGGCAAAAGGGCATTCATGGGCGTCGAGGTTTTCGGGTTTAGGGGAGATACGGGGTCGTATGGTCAGGTGCCACGGTCGCAGAGGGGGGTTGAAATGTCTAGGCTTTCGGCGTTTTGGTGCGTTGGGCTTCGGTTTCTTCCCGGAGCTTCGAGTAGGGGTTGAGGCTTCGGGCTAGGGGGGGCTCCCCGAACAGGTACCTTGCACGAAGTACATGTCCTGCATCTATCGAGGCTTACGGTTAATTACTGGGTCCAGCTTTGCCGATTGGGACTTCGGGCTTTCATGTTTGGGGGGCCTTCTTAGTGTTTAGAGCTTGAGCTTGAAAGCTCCGGAAGACAGGCACTGATTGTGTACGCTTCCGCTACGGTGTATACAGTTTTGAGTTTTGAGGTTTAGGGTTTCAGGTTTAGGGGTTGATTTCTTCAGATGGCACCCCCCCGTCCCCTGCATCCTTGACGGGAATGGCTGCGAGGAGAGGGGCTTCACCACTTGCGGACAAATCGGCTTGACTATCCTACAGTGGCCTTCAGAAGTATCAAAGCTTGGTTGGGAATCTAGCATAGTATCATAATACGGGTATATGGAACCCTAGAAAACAGTATCATGAGTTAAATAAGGCGTCGATATTAATGACATCATAGGTAGTTACCCACAGCTACCCGAGACGCTAAACAATAGCACTGCCATAGGGCCCCAAAAAAGCACATAGGCAAAAATAAGGATAGGGATATCCCATATAAACCCCCTTATAATGAAGCCCAATAAGGTAGGGATATCCCCGTAACAAAAGCTTATGCTTATGTGCTGTTGGGGGTCCCTAATGCCAGCCAGGGAAAGCGTTTCCAGGGCTTTGGCTTGGTTTGGCGGTTTGGCACTGACAAACCAGCTTACTCCTCACAGAGACCCGAAGAATAGCATGCCTTCCAATTTCAAGGACTCTATGTGGCACAGGAGTCGTAGCCGGTCGCTCGATGTTTGAATTGGGATACCTGTATTACCCTGAAGCCTCATCCGTAAGCACTGGACGCTGCTGAACCCGAATCCCCGCACCTCAAGAAAGCAGTCACTTCGCCGGGCACAGTCTCTGTGTCTGTGTGTGTGTGTGTGTGTCTGCTCATACGTGCTATGCTGCAGGGAACTCTCTCCCCCGAATCCTGGACCTCAAGTCTTGGGAAGTGATTGAGTTGACCACTTGACTGTAGTAACCCATATGACCATACGGCTCCAACCCAAACCCCGAACTTTAAAATGACCTGGGAGCTGTGAACGAAAACGAGACGGAGTATGCACCTGCCAGCAACTGCAAGACTGCAAGGAATCGAACCCCAAAGAGCAGCCGACGAATTCAGACATCTAAATTTGGGGCCTCCGCAATTTGAGAAAACATGTAAGGACTCTATGGCAATACTATGGCTAAAGATTCCGAGCCCTGCCTGTCGTACACCCGACAAGTTCAGGATGATCAGGGTTTAGGGTTTGAGGAGCCCTTCAAGCACCCGAATCGCTCAAAAGCCGAAAAAGGCCCGGGCCTAAGCCCTTCGTAAGCCCCAAAAAGCCGTGACGTACCCTAAACTTCCTAAACCCTAAGCCCCAAGCCACAATTAAACCCCAAAGCCCTAAAGCCTTAAATCCGAACCCTAAACCCTCAACCCTAAACTAACCCCTCAACCCCCAACCCTAAACCCCAAACCCTTAGAACCCTGAAAGGAACCCTTAAAGGAACACTATTTGGGAAATTACCCTTAAGGCTTCTTAAACCCCAAAAAGCCGAGATGTATCCTAAACCCTAAACCCTAGACCCTAAACCAAAACCCTAAACCCTACACCCTAAACCCCAAACCCAAAACCCTAAACCACCCCCAAAAAGCCGAGACGTATCCTAAACCCTGAACCCTAGACCCTAAACCCTACACCCTAAGCCCCAAACCCAAAACCCTCAGCCCTAAACCCCGCAAAAAGCCGAGATAAGGGCCGAAGGTCGACCACGGGAGCCTCCTCGGGGGTGCCGCCCTCATCGGGCCAAAGGCAGTCCTCAGGTTGCCAAAAAAAGTGTGCAAGAAACAGTAGCTACAGGGCTAAGGGCTTGAGGGTTTAAGGGTTTAGGGTCGAGGGTTTAGGAGCTTAGGGTTTGGAGTTTAAGGTTTTTGGGCTTAGGGTTTGGGGTTTGGGGGTTTAGGGATTTGGGGCTTTAGGGTTTTGGGGTGTGATTGTGACTTCGGGCTTTTGGGATTTGTTTGTCCCGTCTTTGGAAGATTGGTGCATCAGGTTGGAACGTGGCCTATTTCTTGACTAGTGGTGTTGGTGTGGGGCTAGGGCGATGAAGGTCTAGAGCTTCGTAGTTTAGGGATGTTTGTAGGATTCTTTTCTTTAGGCTGTACCCTAGACCCTATAAACCCCAAACCCTCTAATAGTAGGCCCACCGGGGTGTGAAAGCGTGCTTTTTGCAGAGGACTTCGAGAAGAGGCGTGCCTAAGTCTGTTGAGGGGCTCCTTTGGTGAGGGCCATGGGCATTTCTGTCAATGCGCTCTGGCTCTGAGGGCTTCAGGGTCTGGCATGTGTGCTCCGATCTGATTGTTGACATCGTAGTCTTGTATAAATCGTTTTGCTACTTGATGACAGCTTTGGTAGGATTTGGGGATTTCCGGTTTGTCGAGTCAAGGTTGAAGTGTTCGTAGGATGTGTAGTGATGCCTGGTTGTTTCAATGTAGAGAGATTCGAAAACTTCTGCAGTTTCAAGGATTACGGCTTCTGAGGCTGAGGCTCTTGGTCTTTAGCATGGAGGGTACATGGCAAAAGCCGAGGGATCCGGTTGGAAGTGAACGCCTCGAAGTCCTTCCGTTGTGGAGATTTTGACTGGGCAACCGGTTTTGAGGGTTTGGAAAGGGGTCAGGTGCACAGATACGTAGCAGACTCCAGTCTCCAACGCCACCGTTTCCCTGAATCTTCAACCCTGATACTAAACTTCCCCTATAGGGCTCCAGTTACTTAAACAGTAAGTTACTAACCATATATTATCTACACCAGCAACGCATTCTTTAGGTAACTGGAGCCCTAAACGTTCCTAAACCCGTTTCCTCCGTGTGCCAGCAGCTTTAAACGACAGTCTCAGAAACACCCCAAGCCCCTGTCCGATCCCTGGCGTTTTCGAACAACTACCAGTAGCATAGGGTTTTGAGGTAAGTTATACTGGAATACTAGAACCAGAATAGGAACCCTCAGGAATTGCAATGGAGGTCTTGAGGCTTCTATTTACCCGCATTGCCCTTGCAGATGTGCTCAGATCTGGACGCTCGGGTGCTCAAAGAGAAACTGCTTATCCTGCTGACGACTCTGCGATAGTTTCGGCTTGAAGGTATCCGGAGTTCCCTAAACCCTAGAACCTAACTCGATACATTTCAGCACTTTCAAAGGTCGTCGAGTCGTCGGATGCTGTCGAGGGGAGGAGGGTTTACAAAGCCGGAATGCGCAGACCACATGAACTAACAACTCCTAAATGCCAATTCCTAAAGCCAAAACTTAAACTCAATTCCCTAAACTTAATCCGTAAACCCCAAACCCTACCGCGGGTCGAGAATAGACTCTGTGATGAAACGAACTTAAATGTGGGGCTTCTTGGCCCTAGCATACTAGCCTTCATCATTGGGACCGTTTATCTGGGGGGGCCTTGTTGTTTGTCGGGGTGTTAAGCCGTTGCTGATTACAGTTTGCTACAAGGCCTTCATAATTAGAATGGGCTTTATATTGGTTTTGTACGTAGAGATAACTAGGTCCTACACGGTCCACGATATTGGGGCCTTAGTCAATAGAATATGGTTTTCGGGTATATTCTATGGACTCCGGGGAGCTCGAGGAATTCAGGTCTGAGGGTTTTGTGTCCCTGTCCCGAGTTTTGGAGTTTAGGAGCGGGGGTGTTCGGCTGTCTTGGCTGATTAGGGTTTAGCATGTATAAGGCTTCGGGTTCATACAGGCCTGAGTCAAAACTGTAGGCACTAGCTAGGGTAGGTTGCAGATGTAAGCCGCAGCTGTGTTCAAAATATGCAACTTCCTTTGTGCAGGCCTTTCGACAAACCTGCTTGAATGGTCTTTCAAGCAGTCTGAGGTTGGGGGGTTTGGAGTCAAGGTGTCGGGTGTTGAGTTCAGAGCTTCAGCTACATATACGATTGGGTTTATGGCCTAGGGTTTCAGATGTTGGTTGGGTTTAGGGGCCTCTTGGGTGTGATTGAAATTTGATACATGTTGGCTTGTGTGTGGCGTGCCTTTCGTCTTGAAGGGCGTGCAACCCAGAATCAAGACCTACTTGGGCAATGTCTGATAGCTGGGTTCCCGGGTTCTGCCGCAACCCTAAATAATCCCAAACCTAGGCCTTAGCCCCAAGCTCCTAAACTCATATGACTCATACGGCTGATGATATAAATCCTGCATTACCCATAATAAGGAATGTGCCATAATTCCCATAGTCTAGGGTCATTAAGGTAATGCAGGATTTAGATCATCAACCTAATCCCTAAACCCTAAAACCCTAAAGATCCCTGAAAGGAACCCCTTAAAGGTACCGTTATAGATCCCTTTAAAGGAACCCAGGATTTATATCATCAGCCGTATGTGTTGCCAGCCTGGCCTCCGGAATGGTCGGAGCAGTGTCCGGCACACGGTGGAAATAGATCTGGAAAGAATAGCACTTTGGTTTTGTTTTTAGGGTTTAGGGTTTAGGGTTTAGGGTTTAAGGGTTTCAAGAGGGTTTAAGGTTTAGGGTTTAAGGGTTTAAGGGTTCAGGGTTTAGGGTTTAAAACATGGCTCCCAGCAGCTGTTGCAACGGTTTCGGGTTTAGAGATGGCTCAACACAACTGTTAACGGGGAGTTTTAGGGGAGCTTGGGAAAGGACCCCTCAGGAAGGTAACTCCAAGTTTCGAAACCTCTGCTGCCCTGGAATGTTTCAGTGCATCGAAACTGCGGCGTGAAAACTTCGGCGATATGGCCACACAATCTTCCAAGCCTCAGTCTTACTTGACCGTTCAAGCTTGATGTGTCGAGCTTAGGGTTTGGGACTGCGTGCCTGAAGCCCGACCTATGTTGAAGAAAGGTGTTTGCAGCCGGAGACTATCTTCAATCGTGTCAGCTCTTTTCCCAAAACATTGGCAATACAGTTTACGAACTGTCAGGACTGGCTTCCCAGTACATGCCATCGGCACCTGTTAAGACACCAGCTGTATGCCCAAACACTCGCCTTTTGGGTATGTAAAGAAGCAAAAGCCACTAATCAACAATCACAGCAACCCAAAATCATCCTCAGCTTTCCGAAGAACCCGCCTCTCCCGCTTCAGAGTTCAGGATGCAATGATTGGGAATTGAAGACAGTATAGCCTCTGGTAAAGATCCAGATCTTCTAATCTGTGGCCTTCTTGAGCACATCGTCACCCTCCTCGAGCTGCAAGCCAAGAAGTTCGCCGTCACCCGGTCCCTGGCACAAGGTTTCGGACTTTTCTTTAGGCACATTGAGAAGATTCCAGCATATGCATTCTGAATGTGATGTCAGGCTTCCGGGCACAACCGCGGGGCCGACTGTGCTCATATTGGGGTTGGTGAGGGTTCGGGGTTTAGGGTTTCGAGCGCAAGCTGCGCTTTAGGATTCCGAGTATCTGTGCTGCGCTGATACTCCCACTACCAGCACATGTACCTATAGTCTCCATTGTAGTTCCTTTTTTTTGGTCTAACCAAATATATAATTAGGAAATTAGGATCCTATACGGTAACCCCAAAAAGGAACTACAATGGAGACTGTAGGTAACATAAGATCCCAAGTACCAGCACATGTAGAACTTAGGTGGAAGGCTTTCGGCTTGATCTCCGACGACTGGGCACCCTACCTTAACCTACCAAAACCTACTTTTTTGTAGGGTCCCTATAAATTCCATATTAAGGTTTATAATAAGAACCTACAAATAAGTAGGGTTTGGTAGGTTAAGGTATTCCTAAGCCTACCGTGCTATTCGAGGTTCCTGAGTAGCCCCTTTACAATAAGGGTACCCTTTTCCCTACTGTTCGGTTTTAATAAAGGGATCCTAGAAGACAAAGGACAAAAGGGTACTACTCAGGAACCTCATATTCAATTGCACCATCGCTTCGTAAGCCGCAGTTTAGGGTTTCGTATCTTTGGTGTCTTGGCGGTTTTGGCTTTGAAACGAAGTTCAGGGTCTAGGGCTTTACGGATTAAGGGCTGAAGGCTGTAGAGTGTTAGGATTACGGACCAGTTGCGTAGAGAATTGTAATTGCCTTCGAGGAAGGATTAACCAATGAATCAAGAAGAGTGCATATTGATTATAAAGGACTTAGGGATACATATTATATATATATGTATGTGTGTGTATACATACCGTAGTGTCGTGAACGCAAAGGGCTCTAATAATTAGAGTAGGATCTTGGGTCAGCAAATACTCAGGCCCCCCAGATGGCAGGAGCATAATATAGCGGCTTTACTAATTAGAATAGGGCTTTGAGGGCCCCGAGATTAGACATGGAGCTTCGGGGATCCCTGCAACCTAAACCGTCAAACAAAAAGAAACCTAAAGCCCTCCATTTCAGAAGGCTCTGAATGTGCAATTAGTACCTACTTTGGAGTCTAAGACATCTAAAGTCTATAAATAGTTCGTAAACTTTGGGTTATTTGGAGGGTTTAGGTTTTTGGGTTGAGGGTCGAAGGCTGAGGGTTCAGGGTGCAGGGCTTGAGCGTTTTGGGGTTTAATCCTACTTGTCCAGTATCTTAGGGGAACTAAAGGTAAACCTTTGGGATCATATAGGGATTATAGTAGCCCAAAAAGGTTAAAGGTTACCTACTCTACTACTCAGTAGTTGTGGTTTAGGGTTTAGGGTTTAGGGCTGTTTGGAGCCCAGGGCTGTGGATCTACGGGAATAAGCTTCGGGTTTAACGTCGGAGCGGGTATATTCTGATAAATATAGGGGCCGAAATAATTCCCAACACTATTTTGTGGGGGTTCCTTACAATGGGCCGAAATAAAAACTTATACAATTTGGGGGGTTCCTTTCTGTAATTCTAGTATAATGGGCTCCAAAACTCTACTCTAATTATGAAGGCCCCTATATTAGGTACACAAGGAGTGCTTGCTTTAGCGTCTGGACTCTACAGATAGTAGAGTTTAGGGTTGAGGATTTAGGGTTGAGCCCCTGGGTTGCAGATGGTCACGTCGACAACCCTAAAAGCTCCTAACCCGACTACATAACCCTAGACCAGCTACGACTCTACGGCCCCAAGCGAGCCTTCATAGCAACCCATATAGCAAGCAACACGCGAAAAAAAAACTGAAGAGCCCTTTTAACACCTCTACAAAAGGAAGCCTATAGAACGCTCGTGAAACCCAATCGAGCCCCCGTAAAACCCTACATAACCCAAATAGCAACCCTAGGAAACGGATGGCAAGCTGCCTCAAACCGTGTCGAACCCTGTAAATCAACACAGTTGGTTCCTGAGCAGCCCCTTTACAATAAGGGTAAACCTTTTGTTCCTACTATTCGGTTTTGATAAGGGGACCCTAAAAGAAAAGAGCAAAAGCGTACTACTCAAGAACCTAGTAGACCCTAAACCCCTATAGATCCCTTATAGAACCCTTTCAGGATCCCTTGTGGAACCCCTTAAGCAACCCTTGAACAAAGGTACCACTCAAAGCATCGTCGTAGAAGCCTCGTTGGTCACAACGAGGCCCAACTCTTTCTTAGGAGACCACTGCAAACGCGAGACTCTCCTCGGCTTCGGACATATTCAAGGTTGAGGGTTTAAGGTTTAAGGTTTAGGGGCTTCGGACATATTGAGGGTTAAGGGCTTCGGGGTATTGAATCTAGTCGACTAGTCTGGTCTGCTCCAGTCACGTCTAGTCGAGTCCAGCATAGTAGAGTATAGCTTTGCATGTATACGTATATAGCGCATTCAAAAATTCATTCATATATATATATATATATATATATATATTGTAATATGTACATATATATAATAATAATATGTATATATATATATAAATTATAATAGATATATAAATATATATATATATTATAATAATATATTTCTATATATATATATATTATATTATATATATACATATAGATGTATGCATTAGGCTGCGTACAGACCTCTGAAAGCCCTCAAAGCCAGTGTATATGCACGCCGAGGATCAGCCTGTGATCCCAGACTTCGTCCTTCTGGTGCTTCCGGTGGTCGGCCCAATTCGAGAGCTGGCGGCTTAGGATTAAGGGGAGTGAGCCCATCCAGCGACCCGGCACTAAGAGGGTTGAGGCGGTACATGAACCCTGCGAAACCCACCGTTATTGAGTTCGTTATTATGGGATACTTATATGAATCCGTAAAAAGATAAGGTAGGGGTTGGAGTGTTGTGGAAGTACTAGTTCGGGTTTAGGGTGCAGTGCAAGAGGGATTGTAGGAAGGAAGAAACACGCTGGTGCTGATGACGATACTCGAATGGATCCCGTTTTCGTGGGTGTTTACAGCAAGATGACCGATCTGTTCTTAAAGACCACGACTTTACGCGCTTCTTTGGGCCTTGATCCCGTCATGCCCATAGACGTTGGACGATAGAGATGAATGATTAAGAGATAATGTCCTTGCTGGATTCTGCTAGATGCTGTGTAATCAAGCAATACAGGTGGTGACCACATGCGACTCTTACTCGAAAGCATGAAGTCCCTGACGGTAACGTTTACAGATACTTCTGGATTCTGGTTCTGCCCTGTCTAAATAAATGAAAAGCAGGAACACTCCAGGTCGACGAATCGCCCCTCTATCATACGACATCTCGATTGCTCGCCATGAGCTAACCCCAACGGCATCATTCGGTAGCACTTCCTGTGCTCGCACTCACCGGAAAAAGTTACGAAGCCTAAACGGTCTGGGCAGCAGATCCTCGGTGCCTAAGGTTATCGGCTGCCTAGAGGTTCTTTTTCCTACCCACCTGCGATCAGGGTTTAGGGTTTAGGGGGTACAGCAACCCGGCGCCGGTGCCACCGCAATCCCCGAAGGCTGTAGGCCGGGAAGCCGGACTGTCACAGAGATCTTGAAGGGATCATTAGGGCTTGATGAAAGCTCCAGATTCATAACAAAGGCTCACACAAGGAAAGTTGCCGAACGGAGCCCGATATCTCCCTTAACCAGCCCTAAACCCCTAAACCCTAAACCCCTGAACCCTAAACCCTTGAACCCTTAAACCCCGAAACCCTAGACCGTGGCCTCGTTCCTGCGGTCCCGCAGTTCATTTGTTCTCTGCTGGTTGAAGGGATCCTGCACGAAGGAGAAGCTGTATTGGGCCGATTCCCAAAGGGTCCAAGTACCAATGTAGTAGGTTCTTAGTGGATATTTGTGGCCCCCATAATATATACCCAGAGACTCCAATATCCCTTGGTTGAGGAATATACCTTAAATCATACTAGGCGTATCAAGGGATATTGGAGTCTCTTGGTACTACTATACTTTTACTTGGACCCATTGGGATTAGAAAGGTCATCACCACTGGGGCCAACGTTGAGGGAGGAGAACAACGAAGACACTGATAAGGCCCGTGATCGATGGATGCTAAATCATCGAGTCATTGTTGTAAGGACACCGAATTCGGCAGATTCTTCAGGGGTTGTTACGTCGAATCCGTGATTAGGCTCCTATCTTAAACCTAAACCCTTATAAACCCTAACTATCTTAACCCTAATCCCTAAGCCCTAAAGCCTCAACAATGGACCCAAGATGACGTTTGCCCCAACGTTGCCTCCTGAGGCGATTTGCGAAATTTGCTTGAAGACTAAGGGGTCCTTTAAAGGGGTCTATAGGGGATCCTTAATAACTAGAATAGGGTTTGGGTTATATTATACTATGATGATAGTAAGGACCCCCCCCCCAAAAAAAATAGTATTGCTAATTATGTCTAAAGTAGGTTGCTTTCATCTCCCCAGGTTCGAAACGTAGGCGCGCTGAAACGAGGCAAGGCAGGGCGTGACAGGTCTCGGCGAGAAGCTTTACCCCGGCGGGCCGTGGAAGGCTATACAGCGTGTCTGCGAATATCAGGAGTTTTAGGCTTTCACAACAGGCTCAGTTTCAGTTTATCATAGAGTTACTATCGTGTTCATAGGATCTGCCTTTGATTTTACTTCGGAAATCCCATGAACGAACACCCTCGAAGGTCCAGGGGTTCGGTACCTAAGACCCAGGGTTTAAGGGGTTGCTGTTGCGGCCGATGCCGTGAGTAGGCCTATACTGAATTGTGTCGGAAAGCTTTCACCGAACTGCTGAGCCGTGCCTAAACCCTGAACTCTAACCCTAAATTACTTAATCCTAAACCCTAAATTACTAAACCCTAAACCCTAAATTACTAAACCCTAAACCCTAAATTACTAAACCCGAAACCCTCAACCCTAAACCCCATCCCCCTGCCTGGATCGGAGGAAACTGGAACTTCGTGCACTGGTTGAGGTTGTGCTTCGGAATCTCCACGCGGGCCTTCTTGGGGCGGGAAGGCTTCTTCCCAGAGACTACAATATCCCTTGTTTAAAGAATATACCTTAAATCATAGTAGGATCCCTTATGTGATACAAGGTACATTCCTTCTTGGGTCTGCTTTTACTACTCAGGAAGCCAATTCATAATTATGCAATGGGCATCTCCACAGGTAGTGGCAATTTAGACGAAACCTCCCAGGCCCTGCATCTGCTTGGCGTGTCGATGATTCTATGCTCCCGCACGGTGCTAAGTGTGGTTTAGATTCAGACTCTGCAACGACACAGATTCTTAACATCTGAGGCTCAGTGCAGGAATTTATCCAAACACCCCCAACTACCCTCTATTCTACGGAAACGGTGTCTGTTTTGGCTCTAATGAGGCCTCTGGTAACGGCTCTGGCAGCTTTTGGGCACCAGCGGTAGAGCTTTCCGCTGCTCCCGTGCTCTTAACACTACACCAGACAACTCTGAACCCTAAAACCTCTGAACCCCAAAAACCCTAACACCCTAAAGTGCCAGAGCCTAAAGTCTAGGACATTAAAACCCTAAACATTAAAACCCTAAACCCTAAAGATTGTTTTGCGGGGAGCTGAGCTACTGAGGTTAAGGTTCCTCTTAGGCCTCTTAAGGGTACCTGGAAGAGCTTTGGGTTTAGGGCAGTAGAGTTTAGGGTATTCGGGTTTAGGGATTCCGTTGGCCTTTCATATCAGGCATTCTATAAAGGGGCTATGCAGGGGTTCTTACCGGTTCCTATATAGTAATGTCCGTGTATGTCAGCGTTCTGCAAGGGCCTTGATATCGGCTGCTAGAATAAGGTCCTCTTCGCGAATCTATAACAGGCGTAACGGTTCCTGCTCGGGTCGTCTTGAGGGCTTTGCCAGAGGGGTTGTCGGGCTTCTTAGCGATTCCTACAATAATGAGGTCATTTTGAACGTTCTACTTGGAGGTTCATGGGTAGTTATAAGTGGGGTTGTAGGTCCCCTAATACGGATCATAAGTATAAATACCCTACTTATAACCCTACTTATAACTACCCATGAACCTCCAAGTAAAAGGGGACTTGTCGGGCCTCTTACTGATTCGCAGACGAAAGTCCTCAGCAGACTTCTCGGGGGGTGTATAGGCGTTTTTGTTACAACCGAGAGGTTTAGGGTTTAGGAGAGGACATGCCTCCAGCCTTGTCCTGCATTGTCCCTCAATCCTAAAAAGCCTCCACTCAGGGCCCAAGCCGACATTCAAGCAATGTGTGAAACAGGTTGGGCGTACGGTTTAGGGTTTAGGGAGCTTAACCCAGCTTGATTTACATAAGAGCCCTAAAACGCCGTAAGCCCAAGACCTAGTACAGGAACAAGGGCTCTGTCTGAGATCCAGGCGTACATGATTTTGCTCACCGAGTCCATGTATACCGTCTCCCTGTGGTTTAGGGTGTAGGACTTGCGAGGCTCAAAGTGAGGAGAACGACACCTGAATGCTAATGTAGGAACCTGATTAAGAAACCTTGGGCCTTTATTGGGGTTCCTTATATGAATTCGGGTTATAGGCCCAGGGCTTCTTAATCAGGTTCCTACATTAAACCTCTGTCCAAGAAGCCCTTCCCTGCTCTCTGCTTCTGATGCTTCTGTTACATTCGTTGCTGCTGCAAGCCAAGATGTTAAGTATTGCCAACTGCCTGTGCTTTCGACTTGTGTTGCTCATTCCACGGTGTTGCGAGCTTTGTGCAGTCCCCTGTGCCCGCCCAGTACTGCTGTTTCTTGCTGGCCTTGTTTACATTCTTTTGGCTTACTGCGAGGCAGTAGCCATCCGCTAGCTTTGGCTCATCGCCACAGCTCCAAGCATACAATTTTGTGCCTGCTTTAGGGTCTGATGTCTACCAAAAGTACATACTTCGGGCTTAACTGTTTGGAGCCCTATATACGGAATATCTGGTGTAGCAAAGCCTTGCTGCATGCATTCATTTGAACGGTCCGGCTGGGGAAATTCAAATCAGATGACAGTTCACGCTGCGTGTCTATGTCAGCTGAGGCTGTCTTTGCTAACTTAACTAGTGTGTCCCATCTGCATCGATCACAACAAAGCACTATCTTTGCTTGCCAGCTTAGCTTTGCCTGCCACTCCGTGCTAGGCACATAACGTGTCTGTAAGACCTTGCCGACATGAGAAAACCTTTGACATAATCTCAGTGCTCACATGTACTTGATTATACTTTACAGTGACCACCAAGCGATGACCGCGTTTGTCAGATTTCTCTTTCTGGCCTGATCAGGCTGTAGAACATGTAGAAAATTTTCGTCTACACGCATAACTTACGACACAACTCTGTATGGAACCAATAAACTGAACTTCAAGGACACGCTGCTCCTAAACCCGGAACCCTGTAAAACCCTAGCTAGCACCACGAACTTCTGGAGATGTTCCTGGCATGAAGCAGTCGCTGACTGCGCATCTGAAACAGTTAAAGCTAGGCTTGTAACAATAGTTGCTTCGGTCGTGACAGAGTTGGGCCCAGAACGACAACAACCAAGGACAGCGTCCGGTTTGGTCACCAGAACCGAGATGGTATATGAATGCCAACGAGTGTGAACCATGCAATGGCTACTTCATGCAGGCATGCACGATACAAAAGGACCTTATGAACATGTACGACTATGATGCCTACAGAAACAGATGCACAGGACAGTGCATGTACATAGCACTACAACACATAGTCACATAGCAATATGTTGCATGCATGTCTGTACCAGTGTACTTGTATATACGCATATCTGTGTGTGTGTGTCTGTGTGCGTGCGCGCTCCTTTATGTGTGTGTACAGATAAGCACATGTTTAAAACTCCGAAAGGTGCACGATAACATATAGGTACATATGTATACTTTGTATTCACTTATGTATACATATATATATATAAACATATATGTACATTTATATATATATATACAGATAGGTATACAAACATGTACATATACATATACATATACAAACACAAATACACACATGCACACACATACATAAACATCTACATCTACATCTACATCTACATGTAGTATGTATGTGTGTATGTATGTATGTATGTATGTATACATATACATATACATATACATATACGTATACATATACAGATACATATACCTATACCTATACCTATACCTATACATACATATATATATATATATATATGCTTGTTTATGTGTGTATGTGTGTGCATGTGTATATATATATATATACACATGTACATGTGTGCATGTCTATGTATGCATTTATATACAGAGAGAGAGAGAGAGAAAGGTAAAGGTAGATGATATTGATGCACATACATATAATGAACATTAAGATAAACCCAGACAGATGACCAGACAAATATTTAATTTTCATGGGCATGTGGAGAAACCTTTGAAGGGTGGTCAAACTTTGAGCCCCAGGCAGAATCTTTCCCATGCCCTTGGACTCGCTGACGCCCTGAACACCTCATCAGCTTGGATTGGGTGGCTCACGATCTCCGGCATATTCAGTTCAGGGCCATTTTTATCCTCGTGACTCATGAACTACATCTTTTTGCTTTATTGATAAAATTAGCGTTATTTGGCGCAGGGCCCCCACACTGGAGGCTGCCTTTCTCCGAAGCTTAACCTCCAAGTTGGGAAGCTGTGAAGAAGAAGTATGCAGTCAGGAGGTCACTTCTGGACTTGGAGCTGCGATTAAATTCCGTTGTGGGGGATCGGGCTTAGGAGTTTAGGAGTTTAGGGTGTAGGGTTTAGGCTTTCGGGGATTTCGGGCCAAGCTCCGGAGCTTGGCCCGAAATCCGAAATTTTCGGTTAGAAGGTCTTCTAACCGACCGAAAGCCATAAAGTCATAAAGTCTGAACCCTGAAAGCCCAAAAGCCGAAATCTAAACTGCACAACATGAGCCAACACCCCCTTATAAAGTGAGATTTGACTCCAGAAACACTCTTAAAAAGGGCCTGAAGACATCCTGTAGCAGCCTAAACCCTAAACCCTAAACCCCTACGCGGGGGCCGGGCGCAAGCGGACATGGTTCACAGGCTCCCAGCTGAGCCTGAGGAGGGACCGGGTCGACTGGGAAACCAGAGCCGGAATCCCCAGTGCTTGGTGCTTGGGGGTTCATGGGTAGTCATAAGTAGGGTTCCTTTAAGGGATCTATAGGGTTTTGGGTATAAGAGTAGGATTATAAGGTTTAAGGGTAGCTATAAGTGGGTTATAAGTCCCCTAATATGGGTTCTATTTAAAGTTACCCTACTCAAAAATCCTACTTAGAACCACCCATGAACCTCCAAGTAACCTAGGAACACACAAGGGCTCCCTTCTTGGTACAGGGTAGTTTTATAAGGAGAATAAGACCACAAAAACGGAAAAAGTGCCCACTGGGAGACCTGGTAAGCGTACCGATTTACGGCTTCGGGTTTGGGTTAGGGTTGAGGGCTTAGAGTTCAGGGTTGAGGGTTTGGAGTTCGTCCAGGGTGTGGTGGGCTGTGCCGCTCAGGCGGCCATGAGGGGAGCATCATGCGGACAGTGGCGGTCTAAAGGGGTTCGAAGCCCAGTTGCATAAAAAGCTGGATCCATACTTTCGTAGAGGGTCCGGGTACCCACATAGTCGAGCTTTACATAAGTTTTGTGTCTTTTTTCCCCCACTGTTCTTTTGAAACCTCATCCTATGGCTAAAGAAGGATAGCAAGCTACTTACGACTGAGGGACTTCTGGAATCTTCTGGGGTCAGGATGTGTATGCAGGTTTCGGGTGATGATTCTGGACGGACAATGCTTATCAGGGTTTTGGGGACCTCATTCCATAATCGTAATACAATATGGACCTGCTGGGAACAAAATCGTAGGTATGTGGATGACCCTAAATCCTAAACCCTCAACTCCTAAACCCGAATTAAATCCTAAACCCTAAGCTCCTAAAGGTCCTAAACCCCAAATCAAATCCTAAACCCCTGCGCCCTAAGCCCCAAATCCCCAACTCATGGGGCCGAGGTGCCAAATTTCTCCAGTCCCCTCTTCTGCCAGGCTCGAGGTGCGCGCTCCGAAGCCAAAGCCATGGATTCCCCCCGGATGCCTCGGACTGGGAGTTCAGTTTCGGGTTTCGGGTTTCGGGTTTCGGGTTTAGGGTTTAGGGTTTAGGGGTTTAGGGCTTCGGGTGTCGGGAGTAGGTTTAGGGAGCAGGCTTGTAGGGCTTAGGGTTTGTAGGGTTTCTAGGGCTTGTAAGGCTAATACTAAACCCCTACCTAAAGTCTCCATTGTAGTTCCTGTTTTTGGTTTAACCAAATATATAATTAGGATGCTACAAGGTAGCTTTTCAAAAAGGAAGTACTATGGGGCCTATGGGTAACCCCTACTTTCTGGGCGGTTGTAGGCCTCAGGGATCCTTAGGGGGATAGGTACCTCAGAGTTATGGCCGGAAGAGTGCCGTTTACCAGGACCCACCAAGTACACTTTAAAGGGCCCTGATACTTCTCATTAAGAGGCAATTAGGGACTACAATAAAGGGTAGTTGGGGGCTCTAGGTAGAAGTCTAGAGTTCGAAGCTCAGGTGGAGGGGTTTTCAGCGACTTAGGGTTCAGTAGCCCCATTATAATAAGGGTACCCCTATCCTTGCTATTCGGTTTTAATAAAGGGACCCTAAGTTAAAAAGGGCAAAAGGGTACCACTCAGGAATCTAGCAGGGTTAGTTTTTCTCTTTGGCGGCAGATTTTGGGGCTTGCAAACGGGGTTCTGGGTTTTGGCTTCAGGACTCCCTGGGGTGCAGGGCTTTGGGTTAGGGTTGGCGCACTGGGGGTGATGGACCAGCAGCGTCCTTCTTTCCGGCTTTTGTCTTTATCTTAAAAGAACCTTACATGAATCGGGGGCTTGAACTCCTAAGCATTCGTTTTGGAATGGCCAACGAAACCGCAGAATTAATCTGAGAGTGGGGATTGCCGAGCGAACCCGCTGCGGAATTGGCAGCCACTGTAGATCCGAGAACCGTAGAGCTCAAATGCCATTAAATTCCAGACCCCTGTAGACCCGTAACCTGTACCCGCGAAGTACGTAGGTGTTCCCGCCACGGAGGGTGTAAAGCATGCAGGATCCCAGCCATTTAGGGATCATTTCTGGCAAACGATAAATCGCAAATCCTGGAGCATTTCAGCTGAGGTGCTGTGCAAATCGATAGGAGACGTGGGCATAGCGATCCTTTCCAGTTTGGGGCTTTGGGCGGCCGGTGACTTGCTTTCCCGACACCTTAAGGTTGCCCGGTTGGATTCTGTGACGCGGCGCACGTGCTGAACCCACCAAAATCCCTGAGCTCGGAGCATCTAAGCCGCCGACAATTGTCAAAGTTATACCTATAGTCTCCATTGTAGTTTTGGTTTAACCAAATATGTATTTAGGATCCTATGAGGTAACCCCAAAAAGAGCTACACTGGAGACTATAGGTGTCTTGGTGTTTCACCGACGAGGCAAGAACTACATCGTTGTCGCTGTTTCTGTCTCTGTTGCACTGATAGTACATACTATCGCATAGTGCAGTCTGTTAGTATATACTAGCGCAGGGTATAGTATACTGCAGTATACTATGGTAGGGTTCGGCCATAATAGAAGGCTTCCTTTGGAAAGGACGCCTTTGTGAAAGCCTGCTGGATGGTGTCTCTTGGCTTACCTACTACATCTTGCCTCAGCACAATGTAGCTAGTGTAGAGGATACCTGCAGGGATCTATACAAACAACCTTCAACCCAAAAGCCAAATCCAGAGCTTTAGATCCGGCTCAGTCCTGAATCTGCGAACCACGAGAATGCCACACTATTCTCAGCCGTATCTGAAGGACAACAAGGAGCGGCTTCTCCAAGTGTATCACAAATCCTGCTGTTTACAGCGCTTCCAGCAACCGTGCCAAAAGAGTCTAAATAAAGCTTTCAAAGGCCACAATAACAGAGCCTTCGCAGGATTCAGCGCACCCACCTTCCCACAGTTTGTTAGGGCTCGAGGATTTATAGTGACCCCGGAAAGCTGGAACGTAGATAAAGGATGATTCATGCTGGGATTCCCTATACTTTACTTTAAGAGCATGAGGCTAATGATGTTCCAACTTTATGGCTTCTACTGGATGGTTTAGCAGCTTTGCAAGATTCGGGGTCTCGGGTGTTCGAGTTTGGGCGTTAGTTGTTTGAGGCTTGGGGCTAGGGGGTTTTCGAGGGATGTAGCCGAAAGAAGTCCTACCTGTTTGGGGTTTCTTTACATACCTGAACCCTGAAGAACCTACCTTTTTAAGGACTTATATAAGGAAATCATAATAAGGAACCCTAAAAAGGTAGCTTCTTCAGGGTTCAGGTAGATCCTATGAAAGGTAGTTTTTTCGGGGGCTACAGGTGGGGCTCAGGGCAACCCTTGTAGCACTAACGACGGCGGCAATGATGCCTGGGCGCTTCGGGACAGGTCGGGCGCGTCCAAGCTTTGGAGGTAGGAAATAACGGTTTAGGGTTTAGGGTTTGACTATGCTGAATACCAGACTAGGCAGTATAGACAGCAAGACATCGAGTCTCTTGCAACTGGACTGTTTTGAATCCTGCAAGATGTAGGGCACTGGTTGCGCTTTCAGACTTTCAGAGTTTTGGGCGGGGTTTGTTTGGGGATGCAGGGAAAGGTTTGAGGGGTTTTTGCTTAGCAGGATTTGAAGCCAAAGTCAACCCCCCATCACATGTGTCAACGCACTTTCCGTCTTCACTTCACAGCCAGTCAATCGAACACCTCACCAGCCGCCCGCACTAATTCTACAACGACTCTACAACCAATCTCCCTGAAGCCCTAAACCCCTACACCCGAACTAACAGGCCTCTATCCGCGCCCACGAGGCCGTAAGCGCCAGCCTGAGTGAGCCGAACTTCTTCAAAACTCGAAGTCTTGCGGTTCACATGCTCTGGGGTTGGATCCTACCTAGAGGCTCATACCCTACCCCTTTTTGTTGGATTCCTAGCTTTTTTGGTTAGGATTTGTTATATAGAAAAGTAAATAAAAAAGGGGTAGGGTATGAGCCTACAGGTACACCCCTACCTGGACCCCAAAGGTACGCAAAATAGTGAAAATGCTAATGTAGGGGCCTTAACAATTAGAATAGGCTTTTTCGGGCTCCTTATTGTAGGTTTAGTATAAAGTGCCCCCCAAACCCTATTCAAATTATTAAGGCCCCTAAACCCTAAACCCTACATTACCTGAGCTTTGAGCTCTCGCGCGGGAAGGGTTTTCGGAGGCAGAGCTGAAGGAGTCACAAGGGCTTAGGGCCTGGGGCTAAGGGTTTATACCTTAACCCTGAAGAACCTACCTTTTTAAGGACTTATATAAGGAAATCATAATAAGGAACCCTAAAAAGGTGGGTTCTTCAGGGTTAAGGTAGGGTTTAGGCATGGTGACGTTTTTGAAGTCATCTATGAAGAGCTCGTCAGAGTCTCATCGAAAGTCTGTTCGGGTGCAGCCCCTGCAGCAGGTGCATGCGCGCAGTGTGTCCAGTGACATCAAGAGGGCTCTGGCTGAAAAGACGTCATATTGGGGCCTGGCTAGTCAGAAAAACACGTTTAGGGTGTGTGTTGTAGTAAAGCCATGATAGGTCAACCACGGCTTTCCCCAGAATTGTAATGACGCTCGTGGCAAGTTGTCTGTGAATCTGTAGTACAGTCAACCTTGCCTAGCCAGGGTTTAAGGGTTCATGACTCTAAGGTTTATAAGCAACCCAAAGGGGCTTTTAGAGCTGTCAGGCTTCGGGTAATAAGGGCCTCGGAACCCCAGGCCATATATGGGTCCTTATAATAATCATCCTACCCTGCCTGGTCCTAGACTGTGGGCTATAGCTCCGATGTGTTTGGCTCCAGCGCTTTACCTGAGAAGTGATGAACTGAAGAAATAATGGATGACAGCCTTCAGTACACTCGTCGGCTCAACTCCGGCCCAGAACACAGTCCTCACCTGTCTTACACGCTCCGAAAATCGTCGGTATAGCGAATTAAGAGGGAATAGCCCGTGAGTATGCTACCAGCTACTCTGAGACCAAGGCAGCACAGCCAGCCGCGTCGCTGCCGACATTGGCAAGTATTCCGCGGCCGGAACACCTACATCGGCATAGTAGTCTCGTGCCAATGCATATCGCTTCTGACTTGGCTTGAATCGAAGCTGCTGGAGGTCGAACTTTTGCTTGCAGTGGGGCTCCGGTCATAACGCTGCGAAAGTTAGCATGCACAGTTGCACCGAACAGGTCTCCGGGCCTCTTAAGCAAGAGATTAAAGTCCATGCAGGCGGTGTTTATATATATATATATATCCATGTGTGTGTATGTATATACATATGTATATGCTTGTTGCCAAATCAGCTGTAACTATGTATTATAAGGGTACCAAATGGCAAAGCCCTATTCAAAGCCTTTAACAGGCCTTCTCATGATCTTGCCCAGTTTTGCATGCGCTACCAGCAAACACAACAGCTACCCAGAGCAAAAAGCCACCATCCGACCCGGCGCACGCATGAGGCTTATAGCCGCCTTGAACGAGTGGCTTCATGGAAGTTTAGCATCGTCAAAACATACAATCTTCCCCAAGGGTCCATGTACCCATGTAGTATATACTTTGGCCTGAGAGCAGTCCCCCTGAAGCTACCTTGGGGACAGAGTATACACCATATGACTGTATGAGCACATGGATCCTTACCCTAAGGCTCAAAATAGCCCAAAAGCCCTACATAGCATTGTATTTGGGCCCAAAAGCCCTGTAGTATGAGTCCTTCAAACCTTAGATTTAAGGCTTTAAGAAAGTTCAGAGGAAAGAGATCAGGCTCTTGCCCCGCGAATGCTTTCGGGTCTTAAACGCCATGTTCTGCCTGCAAAAGCTTACAGTTTAGGGTTTAGGGCAGTTGAGGGGGCTAAGGGTTGACGTTTTATGGTTTAGCGGTTTAAGGGTTCCTCGGTTACGGGTCAACGACGGTTGAATGGCTTAGGGCCTACAAGTTAATGGTTTAGGGCTTATGGGCTTAGGCTTTATGGTTTCATGGTTGAGTTAGGGGGGTTAGGGAATGGCTTTATCTAAGGCAAGTCATCCCTAAACCCTAAACTCTAAACCCTAAACCCCAAATCCCAACAGCTTAGGGCCCTAGGCCCGCCTAGTTTCCTTTTGCCTCATCCAGTAGCTCTGGCCGGTTTTGGTCGACCCATGTCGACCCTGACTGTTGGCCACAACTGCAGCTGAACCACTTGAGTCGCGTCGCACTGCAGGCATTTGAAGGTTTGGGGGTTTGGGGGTTCTTTGGTCAACCCTGAACCCGAAACCCAAACCCTCCACCCTAAGCTCCAGACTAACCATTGGCTCGGAAGCCTAGGCCCTAGACCCGAAACATCGTGAACCTTTAAACCCCGGCCCCACACCCCCGGATTTGAAAGTTCGGGGTCGAAGACTCATGCCCATGGGTTCGGGCTACTTGGGGCCATGGTTTCCGCGAGTCCAAACATGATGTGATGTAGACAGGATTTTGGGGCTCACGGGGTTCAGGGCCTGTTAATGATAAAGCCCTCCAGGTCTTTCTCAGGGGTTTTGCGGAAGGAAAGAGTCGAAACTGAAATCAAGCAGATCCTGCATGTCTTTTTCGATTAACCAAGCTGCGAAGAGCAACGGCATGCACTCGGCAACAGTGCGATCGCTCAACCACCTCCCTTGCCCCCTTGCCACCTATGATCTTTACTGTTACCACTGTTACCCTCATCATGATTGGTACTATTCCTCTCAGTAACAATAGTAAACACGATGAAAACTTAAAAATGATAATGAAAACAATAGTAGTACTAGTGATACTGTTATTACGAAAAAATCGTCGTCGTCGTAGTAGTAGTAGTAATAATAATAGTTCTAATAATAATGCTAATAGTAGTATCTATGATAATCTTAATAACGATAGTAGTAATAGTAATACTAACCATAACAACAATGACAAATTACTCATAACAATGGTAGTATCAAGTCTCAACTTTGCTTTAGTAACAACAATAACAACAACACTAAAACTGGCAATATCAATGACCATAATACTGACAATGAAACGGGCAATAGCAATAGCAATGGCAATAACACTGGTCAGAAAACTAATGTTCGCAAAAACAATAAAACCAATTGAAACAACCAAGATAACTCTAATTCTTATTATTGTTTTTTTAACTGTTGTTCTTATTATGGCTAATAGAAGTAGCAGTAGGAGAATGAACGGTAGTTCTACCACTACTACTGCTACTACTACGACGACGACCACGACTACTACTACTAGCAGTAGTAGTAGGAGAATGAGCAGGAGGAGGAGTAGTAGCCTAACTATACTGAAAACAATCTTCGTAAGAATCGGTAATACTGATGACCACAATAATAACAGTAAAAATAATAAATGATGATAATAATAAGGCAAACAATAGCAGGTAAAAAGTAATATTAACCATCATACTCTTGATGTTGCTGTTATTACGATAGTTATTGTTATTGCTGATGTTATTGTGAGTACTATGGTTGTTCCTGGTATGATTATTTCTACATTACCTCAACTCTGAGATTCGAAACACTGAACTTGTCCAAACAGTGAGCCCGGGCCTATATCTGTAGAGTTTAGGATTTATGGCACCTAGCAAATCGAACAGCATTTGCTTGTTTGTGTGCGCCCTTACGGTTTAGGCTTAAGTATAAACCTCCTCATGCAACCGGGGGCTTTAACAGGATAGCCTACCATATCCAGTCTCGGACTTCAGCTGCTAGGGATAAACGGACCAACTATAACCCCTCTCTTGCCCTGTTTCAGGAGCAATCTAAATTAAGCCTAGACCCTACTCTCAACAAGATGGAGGTCGTTCACGTCTCCAGGGCAGCCAGCGGGTGCTTCTCCAGCCTAAGAATGCAAGCTCAGACGATGAGTCGGACTTTTGGAGGTATTAATATCCCTACAAATTCGGCTGGCGTCAGTAGGTTGTGTTTGTGTGCTCCGCTAGATCTCAGGATTCGACTTTGCGATTTAAAAGCCTCGCTTATAGCGAAGAGCGTTTCAAGGCCTCAGAGGTGGATGCCCAGTCTTAGCTTTTTGCAACAGACATCAAAGCCGAGTGGCACAAGCAAAGACTCACAAATTCTGGCTCGCTCCACACTCAGAATTACCACCAAGGCCCTGTTCTGAGCAGCTTCAAGAAATGACTCATCTTCTGTTCAAATCTAGTCACATCCACCATCTTGTGCCGCCGCCGACGGTTGGGAGACAGAAGGCATGCCCTCAAAGCCGAACGGCGGAGGCTCAAACGAGGGTGAGGTTCAGACATGGTGCGCTGGTTGGCCGAGCACGCGTGACAAAGGTAAGCCTGGCAACTTGCGCGGTTCTCACGGCGTTTCCTCGCCAACTCACCCAGCCCCACCTCGTGCGTTATGCACCCACTGCATGACCGTGTTGGCCCCTGCCCGAACAGGTCTCACCAATTCTTCTGATTCTGGACCATGCCTAAGCTCTAAGCTTTGCAACCCGGACCCTAATCCCTCAAAAACCCGAAACTCTCAAACCTGAAACCTGAAGTTCTAGGCATGACGGCCCCGGCTCCGCAACTGAAGGGCTTAGGGGGTTATGGTTTAGGGATTTAGGGTACTGGGATGTGCTCAACACGAGTTCGAGGGTCGCCGAAATCACAGAAACAGAGCCCATGGCAGCCTGTATCGATGTCGGTCGAATCACTAGCGTAGGCAACACTAAACCCTAAACCCTAAGGCACAAACCCAGACCATTTCTTGGTCAACGGATGCATCCTGAGGAGCCCTGATATAAAGGCCTCAATTATTGGAGCAGGGTTCCAAGTACATTATACTATTTAGGGTTTAGGGGTTTAGGGGTTTAGAGGTTAGGGTTTAGGGGTTTAGGGTTATAAGTATAACAAGGAACCCTGGGGAATAGTGTTGGGCATAATTATGAAACAGCCGGTATAGTGACAGAAATTTACGGAGACATCTCCACCCTCAAATTCTGAAGTTCCGAGCTCGAAGGCTTGAACAATGTAATCCTCCGAAACTAGGGCTCTTTGTGGTTCCGGGTTCAAGTTTTACGGGGTTCAGTTTCGTAAAATGTTTAGGGTCTATAGGGTTACGGGCTTAGGGACAGGAATCGTTTGAAGGTGACCGCTTTGAGGTCCTAAGCCCCTAAACCCTAACCCTTAACCCGTAAGCCCTAAACCCCCCTAGGGCAGCCACACACGGTTCACCTCCCTCTCGAGGAAAAGGTTCTGATCCTGTCTTCAGGCACACCAGAACTACCGTTGCCAGTGAAGCCTACAGCTTCAAAGAGCTTTAGGGCTCCTTTAAGGGATTCTTTAAGGGTTCCTTTAAGGGAACACGGTTTAGGGTTTCGGGTGTAGGGGTTCGGGTTTGTGGTTCATGTATGGTTTCATCGGGATTGACGGGCTGAGGGCTAAGCTGTATTTCCGGGTTTCGGAGCTCGGAGTTTGGGTGGGTTCAGGGTTTAAGGGTTTACGTTTTAGGTGTTTAGATTGCAGGGTTGGAGGGGTGAGGTTTCAGGGAGCTCGAATTGCAAACAGGCGCTGAACCCTAAATTCCGGAACCCCGCGGCCAAACACCATCCTGTTCTGGCCGATATAGGGCCATTTATGATTCGAACGTGGAGTGGGGTACAGGAGACGATAACCAGGAAGACTATACTTCTAATTCTATATTGGCGCCTTATATAACCTTAATTCATGACTTACATCCTCAAATGCTGAAAATCCCGCTGTATCCGGGGCCTTTCGGGAAGTCGGTTTGCGTACGCCGACAATTCCCAAGCCTGACAAACCGTCGCTCCAGGCCTACAGCCCAAAACAAACGAAACCCAAAAACCGAAACCAGAATCCCAAAATCTAAACGGCCTATCAGGCCAAACACACTGGCTGGCTCTTCAAACCCTTCCAAACAGTCCTAAATATGATCTTACTCTAACCCAGCGAGGAAACCGTCAATTGTCCCATTGACCTATTTAATCTTCCTTCAAACATCAAAAGCATAACCTTTAAACCCAAACCCAAACATAAACCAAAAACAACCCCAACCAGACCAGACCACCCGAAAAAACAGGCTCGAGTTGGTGGCCTCTTCTGTGCGTGCCCGGCGCCAGTCCCAGTACCTGCTCTGCTTCTGGAGGCCATTATCAGCTTTGTGGAATTCCGTTTCATAAGGTTTGTAGGGTTTTGTGAGCGACGGCGATCGTGGCGGAGGTCAAGCATTTATACAGGTGTTTCGGGCGGACAAAATGATACGTGAAAACTTCTTGTTCTCCAATTAAGTATTGATTGTCGGGTCTTTCGTCCGTGTATGTCTCTTCGGGGTTTACCTGTGGCCAGGATGCAGCAAGCAGCTGGCTGTAGTGCATGGGATCATGTCGCGGCGCCAAGCCGGAAAAACTTGCCGGACTCGGTGTCGGGCTATGTCGCTAGAACGTCGCATGGCAGCAACATGCAACCGGATGGAAGAAAGACAAGAGTTTTCTCTCAATACTCGAAAATTCCTTAACCGTTTGCGCCGAACCAGAACAACAGGGATTAGATCAACAGGGCTTATATGTAAAGGGCCCAAAACCTTATTTATGTTCGTATTTGGCAAACTTTGTCTTTATTTGTT
>BGNK01001651.1:92192-134006 GCA_003297005.1 Symbiodinium sp. clade A Y106 | reverse complement strand
CAGATGGGAGCTCCTCACCCTCACCCCTTGCCCGAAGAGCTTGTGGCGAAGAAGTGCTTCTGGAACCCACGCACTGAGGACTTCTCCTGCTTTTCCTGGTGCATCAGAGCCCACTTGGCAGAGGTGCACAAGCTGCCGGGTCGTAGGCCCGAGACCTCCAACAGGCTCACGGACGAAGTCTTCTACAGCGTGCCGCCAGCTCGGGGCAAGTACAGCAAGCAGGCGAAGCGTGAGCTGGAGGACTTCGGTCTGAACTGGTCCACGCTGCCGGATCCGAGCCAAAGGGGCGTGTGTTGGACCGACATCGCGGAGTTTGANTCTTCGGCGAAGATCTGCAGATGGGAGCTCCTCACCCTCACCCCTTGCCCGAAGAGCTTGTGGCGAAGAAGTGCTTCTGGAACCCACGCACTGAGGACTTCTCCTGCTTTTCCTGGTGCGTCAGTGCCCACTTGGCGGAGGTGCACAAGCTGCCGGGTCGTAGGCCCGAGACCTCCAACAGGCTCACGGACGAAGTCTTCTACCGCGTACCGCCGGCTCGGGGCAAGTACAGCAAGCAGGCGAAGCGTGAGCTGGAGGACTTCGGTCTGAACTGGTCCACGCTGCCGGATCCGAGCCAAAGGGGCGTGTGTTGGACCGACATCGCGGAGTTTGANGCTCGGGGCAAGTACAGCAAGCAGGCGAAGCGTGAGCTGGAGGACTTCGGTCTGAACTGGTCCACGCTGCCGGATCCGAGCCAAAGGGGCGTGTGTTGGACCGACATCGCGGAGTTTGAGAGGGCCAACGGTGGCCTCATCCACGTCCACGTGTGGGACTGATGTCGCCAGGAGGTGGCCGGCAAGAGCTACTTCGAGCGTCATCTGGTGCGCGAGCCTACCTACGGCGGGCCGGAGGTGCATCTGCTGCGCTTGGACGCGCACTACGTCCTCATCCACAATATGTCGGCCTGCTTCAGCAGCCGGCGTCGCGCTTTGGATGGCTCTAGGTCCCGAGTCCGCCACGTCTGTCACCGGTGCCGCTGTGGCTTCCGGTCGGCGCGGCACCAGCAGGAACCTTGCTACTTCGACCCGGGTCAGCGCAAGGCGGTTTTGCGCATGCCGGACGTCTCGAAGCGCCAGCACCTGGTGAGGTACAAGCCGGGCCCTTCGGCGGAGTTCTGCCCGCTCGTCGTCTACAGCGACCTGGAAGCCTTCTCAGACCCGGTGCCCCAAGCTGCTGAGGACCTTCACTCTGTGCAGCGGCGAGTCGCCTCCTTGGCCTTCAGCGTGGTGACCCGCAACGGCTTCGAGCTGCCCGCGGAAGAGATGGTCTACCTCACGCGGGCTGAGGCGAGGGCGAGCACGCCGTAGTGGAACGCTACCTGCGCTTCCTGCTTCGCGTTGGCAAGCGCTACCTGCTCTGGAAGAAGACCACCAACGTGCCCGCTTGCCCGACGGCTGCGGAGTGGGAGGAGCACCTGGCCGCGACCAAGTGTGCCAGGTGCGAGAAGGCCTTCGTCGAAGGGTGCCCTCGCAATGGGAAGGTCCTCCATGCACCACCGACACGGGACCGGGGGAGTACATCGAGACCCTCTGCGGCTCCTGCATATCGACAGAGAGAGTTTCAGCTGCAGGGCTTCTCAATCCGAGTTGCGCGCAGCTGACTCCCGCGCGGCACATCGACAAAGAGAGTTCCAGCTGCAGCGCTTCTCAATCCGAGTTGCGCGAGAGCAGAAAATTACTACTACTCCATGTTTGCTTAGTGCAGCGGTTGCTTGTCCTACTAAGGACTTTAAGGTACACGCAAACCGTGTAGTGGCATTCCTGGCGCAACCTCTGGGTCCATAATTTCTTGGATTCTGCGCAACAGCTGCACGATCCGCTCATGCTCCTGGCTCCAATCTTGCATGGTGCGCATGACGTCACGGAGCTGACGTTGCATTCGAACTTGATCTATCAGCATGTTGTTGAGCTGACCTTGAAATGTATGGACAAGGACCTCACGATTCACTGGACTAGGGTGCGCATTTCCATTCGTGCCGATGTTCTCCTCAGCCACATCTCCGCCAGCACCCTGTTGCGGTGGGTCGACCATGACGTCTGGACCTTCCACTGTGGACGTAGGTGCATCTTCAGGATGGGACTCCATAGCGTTAGGTAGACACGAAGTATGGAAACTGACGCGGCAGTTGCTTGCGATATTTATAGCCTGCGGTAGACCAAGACATGGCATCAACCTCAGCTCGGTCCTACATGACAAGACAACATGTAACAGACGGCAAATTTTGCGGCGGCAAGACAGAAATCCACACGTGGACAGAAAGAGTTGCATCTGCAGCACTTCTCAATACGAGTCGCGTGCAGTTGTCCATCCTGCGCATCACTGCTGTTTACAGCCCGGACTCGAAGGACACAATCTTCCCTCCTGGACTTCCGAGACTTCTCGTCTCTGGTCCTAGCCCGACCGCAAGAGTCCGAGTCTCGAGGTGCTGGTGGGTCGTCACCGTCTGGACCGTCTGGAGCTGGTGGAAAACGGATCAAATCCGCCGCCTTGTATAGTTGCTGTGCGTAACCTCTCTCAGCGTGAAGAAAGTTTTCCCCCACTCGTGCCCACCATTTTACTTGTATTTCACATGTGTTTTACAGTCGTACTCTTTGTCTGCAGTTTCACTCAGATTTACTCCCGTGCGAAATCATGGCTCAAGAAACGAGTGTTGCAGGACTTTGTTTTTGTTCATGGTAGCGGAGCTCGACCGAGCTCCAGGGTCCTTCGGGTTTCGTTCGGGGAGCCAGGACCTCAAGCTTTGATTTTGCGGTTTGGCGTTCGGGAACACTTTTGTTAAGTAAGCGCGGCCGGGGTAGCCTGCAATCCTGCCGCCGAGCAGAAGAGCCATTGCCTCCGTGCCGGCGCCTCAAGCTTCGTGTGAAACGGTTGCTGTACCAATCTGACATTTCGTTGCAGATCCTTCTGTGTTACTTGTGCGCAAGCCTAGAGCCTCTTGAGCATTGCATCGCATCTGTTTGATTGAGTGAAGAGTGGAAAGATGGCTGCGGCAGCAGCTGCTGGACCTGCGATCCCAAGTGACGACGAGAGCGATCCCGAGGAGCTAGGTGCCGTGCAAGGACCTCAGCTTCCGCCCTTGAATCCATTTGCAGCGAGCCCAGCTGCAGCTTCACCGACACACGTGACACTGTCGGCTGAGATGTTTGATCGCATGATGCAAGCGATTACCGCTAGAGGCAGTGCCAGTGCAAGCAGCTCTGAAGGCTTGGACAGCAGAGACCTACTTCGCTTGTTGCCAAAGCCCGAAGTCTTCAAGGTTCCTCCCGAGCAGGACGAGCATGCTGCTTGGCTTTCTTGGTGGTGGGGTACGAGACAGTACGTCACAGCTCTGGATCAGCGTTTCGACAATGACATCGCGGTCGTTGAGGCAAATTTGTCCCGAGAGGTTGTTCTTTCAGCTTCGGACCCGCCGGGCACGGCGGTCAGGTCAGCACAGCTGTATGCCATTCTGTGCTCGCTCTTGAAAGGTAAGGCACTTTCCATTGTGCGCCAGATCGACAGTAAGAGAGGGTACGAGGCACTCCGACTTTTGCTCATGCAATACCAGCCTCCTTCGAAGGTTCGGTCATTGGGCATTTTGTCCGCGCTGACCACGATTAAATCCTTTGATCATAAGCAGCCTATCCTGCCTCAGCTGCTTGAGCTAGAGCGTGCCTTTGAGGAGTACCAGCGTGCATCAGGTGAGCCTGTGCAGGAGTCCTTGAAGAGTGCTCTTCTCTTGAGGAGTATCACAGCGAGCATGCGCTCACATATCGCAGCTTCGCTTGATGAGGATGCTGGTTACAGTACGCTGCGTGAGTGTGTGCTTAAGTTTGAGCGAACTCAGTTCAAGTGGTCCGGAGTGCATGTGTTTTCCTCCGACGGACTGTTTGCAGCTAGCAACACTGATGCAGGCGGCCCGCAGCCAATGGATGTTGATGCCGTCACCAAAGGCAAAGGCAAGAAAGGGAAGAAAGGAGACAGAGCCAGGCCAAAGGGCGCAAATGACAAAGGTAAGGCTAAAGGCCAGTGGACCCCACAGCAGAACCAGTGGAATCAGCAGAAAGGCAAAGGCAAAGGCGACAAAGGCAACAAGGGCAAGCAGCAGCCGTGGCACGGTGGCCAGTGGCAAAGTAAAGGTCAGTGGAGCCAACAGCAAGGCCAGTNCCAGTGGAATCAGCAGAAAGGCAAAGGCAAAGGCGACAAAGGCAACAAGGGCAAGCAGCAGCCGTGGCACGGTGGCCAGTGGCAAAGTAAAGGTCAGTGGAGCCAACAGCAAGGCCAGTGGAGTCAGCAGAAAGGCAACGGCGACAAAGGCAGCAAGGGCAAGCAGCAACCGTGGCATGCGAGCCCATGGCAGCAGCAGGGTAAAGGATATGGTGCCGTGTCGCAGGTTAGTGAAGCATCCACTGCAGTGCCGCAGCAGAGTCCTTGCTCGAGTCCGGCCGCCTCCACCATAGGCGGCAGCGCATCGCAAGTTCAGGGTGCTGTTCGCAGGGTTGACTTCGCAGAGGGTTTCGTCTTTGACATGACGAGCCTTGACAATGCCCCTGCTTCTCAGTTTCGCGTACAGACAATCACGGTTGCTAGCGATTGCACGAGTGTATGTGACAGTGTTGCTTCCTTTGCCGATGACAGTGTGTGTGATTCAGAGAACAATGACGAGATCCATTGCAATCACCTGCCACAGTCTGGGCCCCAGGCCGCATGCGAGCCAAGTTTGGCATTTTCGGAGGATTTTCGAGATTTTCAGAGTGACATTTTGGATGCCAGTTTTTGTGAGTTCCCGATTTCCAGTGCCACCGCATCGCCAAGCAGTCACATGTCCAGTTGGTGTGACTTGTGTGAGTCAGAGAACAACTACGAGATCCATTGCAATCACCTCCAGTCTGGGCCCCTTTGCTATGACATGTCATATAGCGATGACGACAGCGACTGGGTCCATGCATCAGTGTCTGAGGACGCCATCTGCATTTTGCCCGAGTGTCCCCAGTCTTACGGTGGTTTGCCGTTCCTTTGCACCGTGAGTCCTATGCCTGAGTGCCACCAAGACCCGAATGCAACACCTCAGAGTTTCGTCCGCGCTGTGTGCCAGGAGCTTGAGACAGTGATCGTTGACAGTGGAGCTGATCTGTCCTGTGTGCCGTTCAGCTACAGCAAAGCAGGTGATAGGGTTGCAAAGGCGTTCTCCGCTCAGGTCAGNAGCTTGAGACAGTGATCGTTGACAGTGGAGCTGATCTGTCCTGTGTGCCGTTCAGCTACAGCAAAGCAGGTGATAGGGTTGCAAAGGCGTTCTCCGCTCAGGTCAGGGATGCCCAAGGTTCAAAGATGAAAGTCTCAGCCCAACGGAACATCCAGTTTCAGATTGCCGGCCGTGACGGCCGTCCCATCACCTTGCGTGAGAAGTGTATTGCGACCGGGGTGTCCCAGCCTCTTCTTTCGCTCGGCCGGTTGATCAANGCCCAACGGAACATCCAGTTTCAGATTGCCGGCCGTGACGGCCGTCCCATCACCTTGCGTGAGAAGTGTATTGCGACCGGGGTGTCCCAGCCTCTTCTTTCGCTCGGCCGGTTGATCAAAGCCGGCTGGTATCCTTCGCGAGATGACTATGGCATGTTTCTTGTGCATCAGCAGTCAGGAGCTGAAATTCCCATGCAGTTCAAAGGCAACAGCCTGAGCTTGGATGCTTCAGTGTTTCGAGTTGAGGNGCCCAACGGAACATCCAGTTTCAGATTGCCGGCCGTGACGGCCGTCCCATCACCTTGCGTGAGAAGTGTATTGCGACCGGGGTGTCCCAGCCTCTTCTTTCGCTCGGCCGGTTGATCAAGTATCCTTCGCGAGATGACTATGGCATGTTTCTTGTGCATCAGCAGTCAGGAGCTGAAATTCCCATGCAGTTCAAAGGCAACAGCCTGAGCTTGGATGCTTCAGTGTTTCGAGTTGAGGNGTATCCTTCGCGAGATGACTATGGCATGTTTCTTGTGCATCAGCAGTCAGGAGCTGAAATTCCCATGCAGTTCAAAGGCAACAGCCTGAGCTTGGATGCTTCAGTGTTTCGAGTTGAGGATGGCAACGATGCTGAAGGTGAGCCGACTGTGCATGTTAGATTCACTCCTGCCGAGCCCTCGGATGAGCTTGAGAACTCGCCTTATGGCTGGCACATGTCTACGAGCGGGAATCATTTTGTGTGGAGAGGAGTCACCTCTTTGTACATTGACCCCTCCTTGCTCGTTCCCTTGACTCTCCCTTGCAGGACAACACTTGTGCATTACCAAGGGTCACGGAAAATTCTGGAAAAGTGTGTCGAGTGGCAATTGCTGCTCAATGCCACGGCGGCCCTTCCGTGTGGCGAGGCCGACTGCATCACCATTTTGAGCAGCGGCGACGAGGACCCAGAAATTTTCGGAGTCAAGGTTGAAGGTGTCGTTGAGTCCTACAGTGGCGCGAGCAAGGTGAAGAGTCAGGTGATTTCGGTGCAGATGGTGCAGGTGCCATTGATGAATTTGATTTTGATTTTCAGATGGGCCAAGAACCCGAGGAAATNCGTTGAGTCCTACAGTGGCGCGAGCAAGGTGAAGAGTCAGGTGATTTCGGTGCAGATGGTGCAGGTGCCATTGATGAATTTGATTTTGATTTTCAGATGGGCCAAGAACCCGAGGAAATGGCACCTTCAATGCCAGAGCCAGTTGCAGATGCGTTTGAGGCGCCCCCGGCGCGCCAGCAGGAAGAACAGAATGTTGTGACCGATGACATTTCGCTTTCTGTGCATTCTGCCCTGGGAGCTCTGAAGGCTGCCTGTGAGAAGTTGGGTCTCAGCAAGTCTGGGTCAAAGCANTGAGATTGCACAACGCGCCACCGATGCTTCCTCCCGTGATCCGAACATGCAGCCAGTGCCAGTGATGCCCTCGCGTGAGGCACAGTTGTTACACGAGGTCACGCATTTGCCGTATGCTCCTTGGTGCAGCCACTGTGTCATGATGAAGGCAGTGCCGGACCGGCGTATGGTTGATCCCAAAGGTTCTCGTGCTTACCCTACGATCAGCTTTGATCTGTGTTACACGGGATACAATGCCGAGAGCCAGCTTGAAGGAGCCCCTGCAGGTGATGCCTCTAGCAAGCTGACATGTCTTGTTAGCCATTGTTCGCACACGGGAAGCATCTTTGCGCTTCCTCTTCCAGATAAGTCCGGGAACAGCATGCGCTCGGCAGCCTGCGAACTCGTGCGGTTTTGCCAACTTCTTGGACATACTGAAGTCGAGTTGATGTACGATCAGGAGCCGAGCATGCTGCAGCTCCAAGGCTTGGTTATGGCAGCAAGGAAGCGATTGGGCTTCCGCACACGCATCCGCAACCCAGGCNTTGGACATACTGAAGTCGAGTTGATGTACGATCAGGAGCCGAGCATGCTGCAGCTCCAAGGCTTGGTTATGGCAGCAAGGAAGCGATTGGGCTTCCGCACACGCATCCGCAACCCAGGCGTTGATGAGCATCAACAGAACGGCAATGCAGAGAAAAGCCTCGATGTGATTCGCAATCTAGCGAATGTGTTGCTTTCGCAAGCTCGTACCAAGCTCGGCATCGCAGTGCCTGTGAGCCACCCGCTCTTCGCTTGGGCCTGGGTGCAGGCCAGCTGGTTGNAAGCTCGGCATCGCAGTGCCTGTGAGCCACCCGCTCTTCGCTTGGGCCTGGGTGCAGGCCAGCTGGTTGTACAACAGGTTTCATGTAAAGGCTGGCTTGACGGCTCATGAGCGAGCTTCCGGTTGCCGCTACAACGGGCGTCTCCTTCCCTTTGCAGAGCCGTGCTGGGCGTACGTTCGCCCGAGCCAGAAAGGTTCGCCTCGTTGGACGATGTCGGTTTTCTTGACAAAGAGATGTTTGTTGTTGCCACTCCTCGAGGCGTGCAGCTCACCAGGTCGGTCCGCGGAACGCGCCAGCCATGGTCCTCCGAGAGAGCTCTTGCAGAGGCCATCAAGGGTGTGCCATGGGATTACCACCTCGGAATCATCGGCGCAAAGATGATTCCTCAGGCGAAGCACCGTGCTCCTAATGCAGTGCCAGCGCCAGCTGTGCCTTCAGAAGTCATGCCACCGCCGGGGTTACCGTTGCGCGAACAAGCATCTTCGGCCCCTCCTGTTGTCCCAGTCGTGCCAGCTGCGCAGCCCGAGGCGCTCACAGTCCCAGCCGCAATGCCTCCCAGTGTTGCTTCTGCGGCCCCTTCGAGCTGCCTGACTTTGCTGCTTGATCGCGGCGACAGCCGCCATGTTGCTGCGTCGCCAATGGAAATCGCAGGGACCGATCCGCCCACGACTCCTTCCTGGAACGTCTGTTGATTACTCTCCGTCTCCAGCCTCACCTCCGGGTGACCCTGTTCCGGATGACACCATGCTTCACGACCTGGTGTCTCAACCAGGCGGGGATGAAGTGACTTCTGCAGTGCCGCCAGACCCTAAACGGCCCCGACTACTCAGGAGTGTGATGATCAGGTCGGCTCGCAGCAGCAACAGTGAGGAGCTTCATCACGCAGATGAAACAGTGGAGTTGCAATTTGATGCCGCAGTGTCTGAAAGTTTGCAAGTGCATGAAGATGAACTGAACGAGCAGCTGCATGAACACGATGAGGACTACGAGCTGACCGCAGAAGGTATTCTCAAGTGCCTCATCCGCGACTTGTCGGATCACGAGCCCGAGCTTAGCACTGAAGAGCTGTTCGAGGTTGACAGGCAAGCCTGCCTCTTTGAGGTTGCCCGCCTTGAGTCCAAAAGCGTGCTGGTGCAAGTTGAAGGTTCCTTGGAAGGCCATCGCACATTGAGCACCAAGTTCGTCTTGACGTGGCGCCAAAAGTGCATAGGGGGCAAGGAGGCTTGGCTTCGAAGGGCTTTGCGTTTTTGGATCCCCACCGTGAGGGACTCTTCAGTCCAGCCAGCAGCTCCATCGTGACACGTCTCATCCCGACGTTGTTCATGCAGCAGCGTGCCAGTGGATGGTCCATGATTGCTGTGGACGTAGCAGATGCCTACTTGACATGCAGCCAAGGCTCTCCTACTGTTACTTCTGTGAAGCTTGGGCACCAGACTTTGTGGTTTCGTTTGGACAAGTGCCTTCCAGGCCAGCGTGACGGTTCAAGCCGGTGGTTCGGTGACTTCAGCAGTTACTTGAATGAGCGCTGTCATACCGAACAAATGCCACAGATGACTTCCATTTTGAGGTTTCCCGCCAAGCAGGGCGCCGGCCTTCTGCATGTGGATGATCTTCTTGCCGCTGGTGTGACTTCGGTGCTAGAGGACTGCTGTGCTCAACTTTGCAAGAAATACACAATTTCGGTTCAGTGGATCAGGGGTGTGAATGATCAGCTTATGTTTTTGAAGAAGCGACACATTTTGATTTCGGATGGTGAGCTTTGCATCCAAGTCCACGGGAAGCACTTGGAACGCCTCCTGGACCTGACAGGGTTAAGCAAGGCAAAGGTACGAGCGCGGCAATCTCCGATGCCAACAGGCACTCTCCCGACTGAGACCAATGATGATCCAGAGTTGCCGCCCGCCGAGGCCTCCGTTTTCAGATCGTGTGTAGGCATTCTTTTATACCTTCAGGCTGACATCCCAGAAGCCCAGTTCTGCATGCGTTACCTTGCATCTTACATGTCAAAACCCACCAAAGGCTCCTGGGCCATCCTTCGTCATTTGACGGGCTATCTGCATCAGCACAAAGGCCAGTGCCAATGCATTTCGTCGAGTGAGCCTGGGCAAGGTATGATCGTGCAAGAGGATGGCAAACATGTTGTCGAAGCATACAGTGATGCCGACTGGGCAGGCTGCAAAGTGACGTGCAAGAGCGTGTCTGGATCCGCATTTCTTGTGAATGGGCAGCTGGTTTACTCTGCCAGCCGGTCCCAGCGTCTGATTGCCCTTTCGAGTGCCGAATCTGAATACCACGCTGCCATCATCTGTGCCATCGATGGACTGCTTATTCACGCAGTCGTCGAGTTCCTCTTTGAAGGTGCTGTCGCTCCTCTGCGAGTGCTGGTTGACAACGCAGCAGCCCGGTCCATGATGTTGCGCCAAGGGGTAGGCCGAGTCCGCCATATCCATGCCCGTCTCCTTTGGATTCAGCAGCGAGTGCAGCTTGGCGAGATCATAGTTTCGCCAGTGCCTACGGCCGCCCAGGCGCGTGCAGTGCAGGTTTGCAGGGTGCACAGGCAGGTCCGTGCCGCTGTTGCAACGGCCGACCAGGATATAATCAGGATGCTGCAGGCTTTCTTGATTGCCATGCAAGCAACACGTGCTTTGAGTGCTGATGATGGTCAGGATGATGGGAGCGATGAGCCTCCACCTCTGGATGGCATTCTCGCTACGATGATGCAGGTCTTCGGTTACATTGCTGCGTTTGTGGAAGCTTATCCAGCTGCCGTGAGTGCCGCTGCACAAGTGGTTGCAATTTGCATCATTCTGTGTCTTGCGTCTTGTGTCTTCCGTCGCGATAACCATCAGCCAACCGTGAATGTACACATTGGCGGTGGACAGCTTGAAGTGAGTGTGAATGATGGAAGGTTTACGAAGACTTTGACACCTGTGGCAGGCGGGGCACCTGGTACACCGCAGATGCCGATGTCGTGCTCCAGCAGTGGGGATGAAGCCAGCTTCGATCCGGAGCAATGGATCACAGATGCCGCCCGTGAGGCGAAGATGCAGAGGCAAGCGCAGTCCCGTGGTGCATCTAGCAAGGCCAAGAGCAGCCCACGACACGATGAGACAGACCATGAGAGGCGAGACATGCCTGGCTCGAGCAATGACAAGCCTGACAGGCAATTGCCCAAGGCGCCAAGGAGATGCCGTGAACGCCAGCCAGTGCAGGAAGTTTGGGTCGCATCCAACCAAGGTCGCAGGTATCACAGGCTTGGATGTGGAAAGCTGCATGGCGCCAATAACGTCGTGTCGATGAGCCGGGCCGATGCTGAGCACCAGTTGTACACGCCGTGCAGCGTGTGCAAGCCATGAAAATCAAGCGGATGACATTCTTGCATGTACGCACTCTTGTGCCTCGAAATGTTCATNGGGCACATTGGTTGCCTTGTACATAGATGGTCATTTGGTCCTCAGGGAGCGATTGATCATCAGACGAGTTGTGTACATAGCTTGAGATGCTCATGATTACCCGGCTTTATGCCAATGGTTGTGAGAAACACATTCACTCTTGTGACTTTGCCATGCCAGCGCATTTTCCTTGAAGTGAGACGCACCATTTTGGTGCCAATACAAGATTTACCAACTTCGAATGTGTCGGCTGTGGAGCAGCCGTGACTCCGAGCGGATGGCAACATCCTGATGACCTCAGGGACATCTTAATCTTCAGTACGGGCAGCAACACTTAGTGTATGCTGCATGCGCCGTCATGAATCATCTTGGATGCTGAAAGGTGACCGTGTGCTATAGACGTGCCACCGCATTCTTGAAGCGCCTCCGCTTGGGTGTGTCAAGCGACTTTGCGTTCCGAGCTTCCGAGCTTGGTATGCAAAGACTGCATAGTGCTGCTGTATAGTTGCAGCTGAACCTTGTAAATATGAGCCCAATAGCACTTAACGTAGCGTAACTACNAAGCGACTTTGCGTTCCGAGCTTCCGAGCTTGGTATGCAAAGACTGCATAGTGCTGCTGTATAGTTGCAGCTGAACCTTGTAAATATGAGCCCAATAGCACTTAACGTAGCGTAACTACCGCTGACTACGATTGCAGACCGTCTTGAACTAGTGCACTTCTTTGTGTGGTGAGGCAAACTTTTAAACGGTGTCTATGCTCAACGCATTCCACCGAGGCGGGGTGAAGAAAGTTTTCCCCCACTCGTGCCCACCGTTTTACTTGTATTTCACATGTGTTTTACAGTCGTATTCTTTGTCTGCAGTTTCACTGAGATTTACTCCCGTGCGAAATCATGGCTCAAGAAACGAGTGTTGCAGGACTTTGTTTTTGTTCACAGCGGCTTCACTACCGAGTCAGACCGGTTTCCAGGGACCGGCTTCTTTTTTCTCCGCCTNTTGACAAATGAAAAGCTGCCGAACCACGGTTGCGCAGGATCGATGCTTAAACATGACCAATGGCATGACCAACCAGTCCCTGCAATTGCGTGTCCGTGTACTCTCACATGTTCCGGGGCTTCGATCTCCAGAGAAAAAAAAGCTGCATGTTCGAGGCGCTCAATTTCGCTCCAAAGCAGCTTCTTCGATCCAGAGAGAAAAAACAGCTGCATGTTCGAGGCTGAAAAATCGTTCAACTTCGCTCCAAAGCAGCCTCTTCGATCCAGAGAGAAAAAACAGCTGCATGTTCGAGGCTGAAAAATCGTTCAACTTCGCTCCAAAGCAGCCTCTTCGATCCAGAGAGAAAAAAACAGCTGCATGTTCGTAGCTGAAAAATCGTTCAACTTCGCTCCAAAGCAGCCTCTTCGATCCAGAGAGAAAAAAACAGCTGCATGTTTGTGGCTGAAAGATCGCTCAACTTTGCTCCAAAACAGCCTCTTTGATCCAGAGAGAAAAAACAGCTGCATGTTCGTAGCTGAAAGATCGCTCAACTTCACTCCAAAGCAGCTGCGAGCCTGAGAGAAAAAACAGCTGCATGTTCGTGGCTGAANTGTTTGTGGCTGAAAGATCGCTCAACTTTGCTCCAAAGCAGCCTCTTTAATCCAGAGAGAAAAAAACAGCTGCATGTTCGTAGCTGAAAAATCGCTCAACTTCGCTCTACAGTTGTCACGATAATGGCAAGATAATGCTACAATGTGGATTAAAGACTCTGAAAAGACTCCACAAAGACTCTGAAAGACTCCACAAAGACTCTGAAAGACTCCACAAAGACTGCAGTCTTCACCATAAAAGACTCCACAAAGACTGAGTCTATGTCCGAGTCTCTACGTGGCATTGCGCGGTCACAACACGGTCACTACGCGGTTACTACGCGGTCACGCTTGTTGTGAGTTGGTTTTTTGTTTCAACTGTGTTTGCTAAGTAGTGTTGAAGATGTGCCGCTCCGCGCCGCTGGCTCTGGCACATAGCAACTCACAACAAGTTACTCAGCATACTGTCGCACAGCATGCCTGAATTTTTCACAAGTCAATTGCACAGCTTAGCCTTCTTTTCTCGGTTCGCTGCAAACCCTTGCATAGCACAGCCTTCGCCGCCATGGTCGATCGTCGCACCCTCAGCCCCGAACCTTGGGTCGGCGCACTGCAACGCCTCGCTGAAGATGTGCTAGAAAGCCACGCCACGCTGCATGAACGCATAGACAAGCTTAGCTTTAGGGTGCAGGCATTGTGGGCGTACATATGCAGCATCGAGCGCNGCGCACTGCAACGCCTCGCTGAAGATGTGCTAGAAAGCCACGCCACGCTGCATGAACGCATAGACAAGCTTAGCTTTAGGGTGCAGGCATTGTGGGCGTACATATGCAGCATCGAGCGCCGCACTTCCACCTTGGAGGGCGCGCCTGAAAGCACAGACGCACGAGAGTCTTTTCTGCACGAGTTGGACTAGCTGCACCGCCCAGCAGCCGAATCCGCTACTCCCAGGTCCTGCCTTTAGCTCCGCAAAACCATGTCGTTACGCACTGGCAACAGCAAAAAGCGCCGCCTTGACTCTGAGGCACAGCACCATATGAAAAGGCCGGGCCGTGGCGGCTCGGTGCGGGTCGTTCACCAGGCCTGGATGCACATATGCACGGCACAGCCCCGGCATCAGAACATGTTCTTTGCGGCTTTTTCAGAGTTATTTGTTTGCACCCGCACCGCAAGCCTTGTTTTCTGCCACCTTGGTTGGGCTGACCGCAAAGCCTCAAGCTGTACCTGCACCGGCGTGCACAGACGCACGGCAGAATNACCGCAAGCCTTGTTTTCTGCCACCTTGGTTGGGCTGACCGCAAAGCCTCAAGCTGTACCTGCACCGGCGTGCACAGACGCACGGCAGAATTATGGGATCTTTCGGACCATCAGAGACTGTTAGCAAGGACAGCCTGGCACAGAGAACAACGCATAACCTTGCTTTGACCCGCACTGCAATGCACTTTGAGAGCCCTGCTGCATGGCTGTGGCTGGCACTGGGTTTGTACCGCCTGCGCCGACTCCGCGCAGCTTTCTTTGTTTGGCGCAGCACGCAGCGGCTAGACACAGCACTGGCCGATACAGCTCAGCACCGCTCCGCGAAGCGGCTGGCAAAGAAAAGATTTAACGTCTCGCGGTACCGCTTGCTCCGGTTCGCTTTCTCTGCCCTGCACTGGCACCGCACCGGCTTTGGAGTTTTCGGTGGCACCGCACCGCACCGACGGCACGACGAGCCGGAGACTGAGCCCAGCACTGCTGAGCCCAGCTGGGCAACGCCGCCGTACTTTGACGGCCATGTTTGGTTCTACGGAGGAACATTGCCAAGATTGGCCTAAACAGACATATGGCCATTCCCGCTTGGGCGATTGGTGCCGCCATTCGCGGTTCAGTCATTGAACCACCGCGGCGAGGAGATTGACTTTGCCTCCAAGAATTCCGAGGAGCCCATTGATCCACCGGCTTCCAACCCGCAGGTGCAGACAATTGCACCGCGCGGAGTTGAGATTGTCATCAGGCACGGGTGATTGCCCACAGGCATCGGCATTGGCAGAATTTTCTGTGTTGCGAGATTTACTGGATCCAAGCATTGCTTCACGAACCAAAGGCAGGCACAGCGCCGGGATGACGGTGAGCATTGATGTACAGTTGGAGCGATTTTCGAGATCTTGGATTGTGTATATTGATTACGAAATGATATGATTTGTTATCGAGTGTGGCCATTGCCGAAAGCGCATTGGCCAAGGAACCGTGTTTGGAGTACATTGCTCTTTCATGGTCACTGCTGGACCACTGCAGCCTGCCATACCGCTGTGACCGAACCTGACACGATTGGGCAACGAACAAGCGAGACTTTGTGTTGTGGTTGATCCTAGAAGCCGAGTTCCAAGCGAGTCAACATGATTCGTGTTTTGACTGATTCTGTGGCAGATTTAGCCCCGGAAAGAAGACTCAGCATGTTGAATTTTGAGGTATCTTACATGCAGTTCCAGAACTTCGAATCCGGAACCCTGAGTTCAAACATCTGTTTTCTCCGAACCTAAGCTGGAGTTTGAATGCAACTCAAAATCCCGAATTTGGGTTGAACTCGGAGACAGATGGAGTTGAATTCGAGCAGTTTCCGAATGTTCAAATCTTGGAACATAATGGAGTAGTGGTAGTCGTATTAGTACTACAAATAGTAGTAATAGTTATAGCAATAGTAAGAATACTAACAGCAAAAGTAATAGTAATAGTAACAACAATAGCAATGGTAATAATAATAGTAATAGTCATAGTAATAGTAATAGCAATGGCAATAGCAGTAGCAATAGCAATGGCAATAGCAATAATAATAGTCATAGTCTAGTCATAGTCATAGTCAAAGTCAAAGTCATAGTGATAGTGATAGTGATAGTAATAGTAATAGTCATGGTCATGGTCATGGTAATGGTAATGGTAATGGTAATGGTACTAGTACTAGTACTAGTACTAGTACTAGTACTAGTGCTAGTGCTAGTGCTAGTGCTAGTAATAGTAATAGTAATAGTAATAGTAATAGTAATAGTATTTGTAATAGTAATGGTAAAGTAATAGTATAATAGTAATAGTAACAGTAGCAAGAAAAATCAGGAAAAGTTAACAGTAACAGTAATAGCAATAGCAATAGTCATAGTCATAGTCATAGTCATAGTGATAGTGATAGTGATAGTGATAGTGATAGTGATAGTAATAGTAATAGTAATAGTAATAGTAGTAGTAATAGTAATAGTAATAGTAATAGTAATGGTAATGGTAATGGTAATGGTAATAGTAATAGTAATAGTAATAGTAATAGTAATAGTAATAGTAATAGTAATAGTAATAGTAATAGTAATAGTAATAGTAATAGTAATAGTAATAGTAATAGCAATAGTAATAGTAATAGTAATAGTAATAGTAATAGTAATAGTAATAGTAATAGTAATAGTAATAGTAATAGTAATAGTAATAGTAATAGTAATAGCAATAGTAATAGTAATAGTAGCAGTAACAGTAACAGGAAAAGTAACAGTAGCAGAAATAGTAAAGTCATAGTCATAGTAATAGTAAAAGTAAACGTAAAGGTAATGGTAATGGTAAATGGTAGCAGTAGTAGTAGCAGGAGTGGTAGCAGTCTATTACTACTACTACTACTACTACTACTACTACTAGTACTCCTGCTGCTGCTACTAGTAGTAGTAGTAGTAGTAGTACTACTACTACTTTTGCAGGTTGCAACATGCGACAACGGTTGAAGTGATATCCCAGCTTGAAAAAACCGTGTGACGTGATCAGCACCGTTTCGTGGACAGAGAGTTCACGTGGGGAAGTTAATTTGATTTGGAGAAGTTTGGGCACATGCTTGTTTATTCGGGAACACACTTGTGCACCGCCGGTTTTGCATGCATGGTCGCTTAATTTTTCAAGCTATCAAACGAGCTCACGAAATTTTGGCAAACCTGCCGTTCTGGTCGGCTCACAGTTTGCTTGGGTAGAATAGGACCCCCGCGAGGGGTCAGCGCCGCTTCTGAAGGCGCCTACGCCTTATGATAGCAATCGTCATCATCATCTTCAACCTCGGCAGCATACTCATTGCTTTCATTGCCATACTGAGCATAAATAGCGCTGGCAGGCCGCGCAGACAGGCAGAGCCAAGGCTGTCGGGGTGCCAAGATGTGCCAAGTTGGTCAAAAATACGTCCGCTGCTGTTGTACATTTTGCCCGGATGAAAAGCTGACCGCACCTTTCGGCAAGAGACCGGCAGATGCATGCGCTCTTCCCAGGCAGCTTCTGCAGAATGGCTCGGTCGAGCTCAGGGTTGCCGCCTTGAGGGTCACAAGGTCACAAGGTGACGGGTTTTTTCATCGCGTCGTTTTCGGCAGCTTGACACGGACAAACCTTTGGGGTTTGCTTCCATGACAGAAAAGAGGTCGATCTCGAAATGCAAGATTGATTAGATGATTAGATAAGGTCTCGAGATCGACGGCGAGCTAGCCGTGTGCTGAGAGGGCTAGTATGCCGCCTTCACAACTTGACCTGCTTTGGAGAGACGTTGTTTCGATCCATCCCACGAGGGTGCCGTGTGTTTGCAGCACTTTGGGGACTTCATTTATGCACACGGTTGCAGGACGGAGTAAATCTCGGGGCAGAGATAAACGGCCAGGATCTCGGACCAGCTTGTCAAGTTGAGCTGCACGGCATGTATTGCCATCAAACCAAAGCACGCCTGGCTGTGGGTCACCGTGACCATTCCCAAATGCGTGGAGTGGCAACTTGTTGTGAGATCCTTGAAAGGAAAAGCCGGTCACGTTCGTCACCAGCTCAGCACGTGCTTGTTGCTAGCTTCATTGTCGCAGTCGCTTAGTTACATGGGGCTGTTTAGTTCATGGTATCTGTCGCTTAGTTTTTTCCCTTCCTCGTGTTAGCCTTCTGACAGCCGTGGCTTGGCAGAGGCGCCGGCGAAGGGGGGCGGCCTCTCGGTTGAGAGCTCAGACTTACGCGGATTCTCGGATTTCGCCACGCTTCGGGTAGACATGGATAGCGTAGACGGTGCCAGCAACCAGGCAGTGTTTCATTCTCGTGTAGATGTCTTATAGCCAACACCGCTTTGAGGTCCGAATCTGCTCCGAAGAGGCTGAAGACTCGCAGTGCGTCGATCCAACTTTGCTCAGGGTTGAAGATCTTGCGTTACACCCTGTGCGATGCAGAGTGATTGGGCTTGTCAGGAAACAGGAAAAGAAAGAGAAGGCGAAGGACATTGAAATCGAGCTTGCTTGAACTTGCCGTTGCCGGGCTTTATACCTCTGTGTTTTGTCTCTGTAGACAGAGCAGGCTCTCCAGGCCGTTGTCCAAGACAGCCAAAATCCAATCTTTATGTAGTGGAGCTTTGTGTATTTCCGGGTTGGTTGTGTATGATTGTGTTTGTTCGACGAAAGCCCGAAATTGCGTTGTTCATCGGTCTTATCCAAGAGATCAGGAGAAACCGCCGCCACCGCCGCGACGGACACCGACACCGTCACCAGCCAGGCACGACTTTGAGCCGGTACGCTGAGGCGCTTGTTGTTGAGTCAGAGTCATTGTAGATGTACAAAGACACAGAAAGAGAACCAATTTGCCCTGGCTCGCCTTCTCTCCTTCTCATTCGTCTCTTTGTCTCTCTCTCTCTCTCCCCATCTTTCTCGGCCTGTCTCTGTCCATGCATGCATACATACATACATGCATGTGTGCATATGTTGCATTCAGGCATACATTCACACAGAGCACCTTCGTATACACGCGAAGTATGTGCATGTTCACGTGTATATATATATAATATGTATATCTATGTATATAGACATGCTTTCGTGCTCAGGCGGAAAGCCTACTGCGTACATGTAGGAAATTGATGGATCAGTCACCAATGAAGACATGTGTATGTATATATATATATATATACATACATACATATCTATGGTCACATAGAGTTATGAGGCATAGTTATACATATCTGGATGTGTGTGTATATATATATACACATGTACATACACACGCATATACACGCAGACCTGTGGTACACATGACTATGTATCTATACAAGCAAATGCATATGTAAATGTACATGTGCATGCACATGTAGATGTAGATGTAGACGTATGTCTATATGTATGTATGTATGCAGGAAATATGTACATACATATATATATATATACACACACACACATCCACGGTGCAGTATCTGGCTATCAAACCTATGTATACACGTTTGCCACCTTGAACCAATCTGCCGCTCTTGCTTGAAGTGCCACTAGAAATACAGATCGATGGCACGATGTCTGACATCTTGGCACAGAGTCGAAAATCTTGGCAGAACAACAGTGGGTGTACACACACATGTGCATATTTACGACTCCATGTTGCATGTACACATGTGCATGTAAGTGTGTACACAGTGTATGACATGCTACGTGCGAAAACAAGGACGGTTGTGACATGATTTAGTCGTGTATATATGTATATAAATGTATGCATGTATAAATACATATACACATGTACAGATTGTGTGCAAGATCGATTGCTAGACAGATGCTCATGTTTTGGCTGTCGTGGGTTGCAGAAGTGAGAGCCTTTGCAACCCTTGAGATCACCTGAGCCAGAAATGTCAAGTTTGGCCAGCGCAGGTCAGAGTCGCAGAAGCTTGGACCTAAGCACAAGGTTTACGTGGGCTGGGCATGTGTCAACACCGTCTTGTGCCGACGAATCTCAAAAGTGGCGCAGGGAGACTTGCTGTAGCAACCTGGAAGTGTATCGAAAGGAACCTCTCGGACTACGAGGGGGAACTCTCCAGGCTCGGAGCTCAGCGCAAGCAGCATCTGCTGGTCTTCGTGGAGTATGAAAGTCTCAAGAAGGGACCAACGCCGCTTCAACGAAGGTCGCCGTCCAGACCGAAAAAGCGAAGGGCCGCACCGCCTTGATCCCAGATTAGGAGGCGGTGCATGGGGAACCTCGGTGTCCAACGATTAGCGTTGAGATGCAGAGGTCTGGGTCCCCGGAGCGGGTGCCGCCAACGCAGTTCGAAGACTACGAGCCAGCCGGCGATGGCCGCGGCCTCAGGGGCGTGCAAAGCCTGCACCGGAAGAGCTGTCGCATTCATCCCCGAGGCAGTGGCTGGTACGCCCTCATCTCAGTGGAAGAGCTGCCCTCTTTCCTGGACTCGGCTGTCCAGGGTTTGCCCTAAACATTCCACTTCCTTGATCAAGCCACTTGAGCCAAGTATCCGTGGAATCCTGAATCAGAAGACATTTCGCATTTCAGACCGAGCAGTGCTGTGGGCTTTCTGCATCGAGCTGCTATGCATCATATTCAGGACAGCAAGAGCTTGCATTGAAAAGGAGACCCCTGAAGATACTTGGATAAGATCCGCTTGTGTACCTTCTCCAACTGTGCTGCTGCGATGGCGCGGATGGTGCGGAGGGTAGCTGGTGCGGCTTTCCCGGCTGTCGCCGGTGTCGCGGTACTCCTGGCTTGAGCTTACAGTGCATCAATGCCACAATGTTGAACTCGTTATATACGTGACTGCATGACTGCATTTGGCTCGGCTGCACGCAGACGAGTTGATGCGTGCACTGAATGTAGACCTTGCAGCATGGGCCGGTCCCTTCGTGCAAGTGCGTACAAGCGCTTTAATCCTGCGTGGATCTAAGCAAGTTGGATATCCCAAAGTTTCATCCCCAAGTGCTGCTCATGATGCATACCCCCCAGAAGACTCTAAATATCTCTAAATGCCACTAAGAGAAGACTCCAAAAAGTGCGACGCGCGACCCCCCTCTGCAAAATTCTAAATTCCACTAAAGAAGACTCTAGAAGACTCTAAAAGATGCAGCGCGAGTTTGGGTACCCCCCCATAGAAGATTCTAAATACCATTGCGGGCACCGCGCAGATATGCACAACACAGTACGCAATACGCACAAACAAAGACGCGATTGACCGCGAAAGGTTCGGGGGGCATTCGGGCCGATCCAATGATGGGTTCCTGTAAAAGCTATCCGGCGTCATGATCAAGCTGCGCGCCAAAACTTCGTTGCCTGATTCAGGGCTGCGAGATTTTGGATTTGAGGACATGCGGGCCTCCCTGCTCGCACGCCTGCTGGAAACGACGATGCTTGAACTTTGTCTGTTCCCAGCTGGAAGCTGGCGGGGTTGGCGGCTGTGTTCTCATAGCATGGTACATCATCGCTTTGGCACGGAAGTCGCTTAGGGGCATCTGGACGAGGCTTTGAATGGTGGATGCCGTCTGATCAGAGAACGCTCCCTGCGAAGCACTGTTCTCATGTTCACAGGTGCTGCTGCGCAATTCGCTGAGCTTCGCCAGCTCTTGCAGAGGAGCCGCTGTGGGAGAGGGTTTACCAATTAGGACAAAGTCCGTGCGTTTATGTTGAGTCCGCCAGTTGGTCAGACAGATGCAGGTCGCAGCCTCGTACGCCGAGCAAATGGAGAGGGCAAGGTGCACTTGCCGTTTGGTGTCCTCACTCATTATCCCCTCCATGACTATTCAAATTGCTTCGCCGTACTTCAGCAGCGGTCTGACATGACAAGCGATTGCGACAGAACCGTGTGACGAACGGGAACTCCAAAGCGATCCACAGCTTAGGAAATCCTGGCGTTGTTTTGGCTGCCGTGGGCCAGGGAGCTCACTTGTGATTTCCTCTTCCATTCTGCAAGCTGCACGAACACTTTGAAGCATGGTACACAGCCTGAGCTATAGCAAAGCAAGCAGTGCCTGACCAACGAAGGTTTCCAGAACAAGCGTTTTGGCTTTTGTGCTGTTGGTGTTTTTTTGCCGTTGTGCTCAGCAGCTGAAGCCCCAGCAAACCAGCAGGTGAGTGAACGGCCCGTCCGGGCCCAAACAGCAAAAACGAAACACCGCCCCGCACTCACAGTAGAAAAAACCATTCCAGCACCTGCAGCGTTTTTTTGCTGTTGGTGTTTTGTTCTTTGCTGTTGGTGTGCGTGTGTGTTCTCTTTTGCTGTTGGAGCAAGGTGGTGCTTTTTTTGCTGTTGGTGCGGGAGGGGGTGCTTTTTTGCTGTTGGTGAGGTGCCTAGCAAAACAAACACACCCGAAACAAAACCTCGCACAAATAGCAAAAGAATCAACACCGCATCGCACCAACAGAAAAAACACCAACAGCGAAAACCACAGACTCTTCTTAAGGCGTCCACTTTGAGGGATGGGCAAAAGCCGCTAGGAGCCCAGCAGCACGAAGACCTGACAGAAGCCGGCCGGACAATGGCATCAAGAACTGTCGTCAGCAATCTTCAGCACAAGTCTACCGCTTCAAAGATCTAGCTGCTAGCTTCGGCGCGGGAGAGGGTGACATCCGCGAAAACCCAGAGTCGGCAAAGCGTGTTGCATGGATCGTGCATGCTGCTCAACTAACAGTGCAAAGGGAAGCGCAAGTTGGGCTTAGGTCCCGGTGGTGAACCCACAATGAGATTAGTGATGGAGCATTGAATCTCACCATGCAGGCGTTTTACGACTACATTGCGAACGATTGGAGCTTCAGTAGAGACGGCAGTCGCAGCTCGGCCGTTTGGGCTGAAATCATCTTGGTTTCAGGGTGCCATCGCTGCCACGCAAGATGCGGGCGGTTGCCTTGAGGTCCTTGGGATGACCTCGACTTTTCCGTCACCGACCTCCTGCCCGTGTCCGAGGCCGAGGTGCGGCAAACAAGGATCCACCTCGCGAAAAGCCGCAAAACCTCCGGCGGAGCCTTTCGAGGTGAAGGCCTTGGAGATTCTGGAGTCCAAGGTCCCCAATTGGCGGAAGGCTCTTTGTCACGCCGAGACTTCAGACTTGCCCAGTACCGCTCGTCTCCCTGGGAGGGGTTTCTGACTCCTGACGATGAGCGAGGGGTTAGACGGCGGTTCCGGAAGCCTGGCTGTAAGGAGGCCTCTGTCTTCGAGTCTGCAGTTTTCATCCCGGCCCCCCCGGCTTCAGGATATTGGCTCGGGCAGCCGGTGGCGAGCAGCAAGGCCGTGTGATCTCTGCTCGGATTGGCAAGTTGCATGAGTGCTCTCCTTGAGAGCACAGAGATCAGCTTCGTCAATTTCCTGCATCTCGTTCCAGGCTTGGCTGCCCTGGAGCGCAACGTGGGGATCATGTGCGTTGGGGAGCGTGTGACGCAGGCTGGGCCCAAGCTGTGGAGCTTCCGAGCGGTAGAGCATCCGACATCCCTCTCAGGCAGCCGCTGAGGCACTGCGAAAAGGCTTGGGCGAGGACGGGGCCCGACAGAGACAGAGACAGCTCATTCAAAAATCTTCCCACATGGAGTTGTGGATGCAGGAGGGGGCTGGGGAAGTCGTGCGAAAGAATCCGGGAGTATTGGCCATCAAGGTGGGATTGTGCTGACTGTGCTACGAGAGGCCCGTTTTGCTTGTTGACCAAGGCCTCGTCACTGCAAGGTGCTGGTCTGGCCCGCACCAAAGTTGTCCCCCGGCCTTTGGCATGGAGGGAGTGCGCGTGGTCACAAGATACAGCCTTTTCCCAGCACGTCTGGGGGCTCATCTGCTTTGTTTGGAGGAGCTGCCGCTTTTTTATCGTAGTATATCATAGTAGAATGAAAGGCTTCTAGCCTTGAGTTTCCTTCTGCAGCTCACAGGATCCAAAGCCCCCGAATACCTGACACCTGAATACCTGAACCATGAAAGCCCGAACCCGAATATCGTAAACCTGACCACCAAGACCCCACGAGAAGTGGAGCACTTTTGAACTTCATTCTGGAACTTGTGTGGCATGCGCACTGGAACTCCGCGCCTCTGGTATTCCGGTATGGAGTCGCGATCGAAAGTAGCTGTTGCAGCCGGTTCTGCTTTCTGGCTCCAACTCCTCGACCCTGGAAGTCCCACGCAGGGTAGTAGCCATGCATGTCAGGAGGACGCTGTCCAAGAATATCAAAGGGCAAACTTCTTATCAGTACTTGTATGAACTTTGGCCGTGGGGCAGAGCAAGGCCGCCGACATCATCGATTTTTTCCTGGGGCCTGGGGCTTTCATCTTGGAGGTTGGGCTTTGGGATCTCTTTGCCACTTTGGCTTTCCCTGCAAAGTGGCAAAGTGCATTGAAAGGCCTTGAAGCTCTTGGCGATTGCAAGCGTGGTTGGGGGCCTGAGAACTCGGGCTCCGGACCATTCGTGTCGACATGGCCACTCCTAGCACTTAGTGACTGAGTATCCTCCTCTGTCGTTGCATTTCTGGGCCGAGGTCAAGATCACCTACGATTTGTTTTTCCTCCCCAACGGCCTAATCAGAGCTGTTCCTGATCCGTGAGTTCCTGCAAGAACGGCAGTGCCTGTCGTTCTTGGAGCTTTAGGTGCTGCTGTGCCGGAAATGTGCTACACTGCTACGGAGATGGAGTGCGTGCGTGTTTCGCCGTAACTTCAATGGTATTGGTAGTCTCACGAGCTTCCATGCCGCGAAGTGCATGCAAAGCGTTGAAAAGAGCGAATGTGCTGTTTCCGGTCTATCCAGCATGTCATGCAGAGATCCAGGGTGCAACGCACATGGCAGAGTCAAGTTTGCAGACAGCCGAAGTCGAGGTCTACAAGAAGACAGCCAAGTGGAAGTTTCATCCGGAAACGGGTCTCTATTTCCACTTGAAGACGCAGGCACCGCTTCCGAAATCTCGCCTGTGAAGGTAGCATGCAGCGTTTAACGTTAAACTAGCCTGGACAAGTTAGCGCCGCCTTGCCATCGGTTCCTTTTGAAGACTCTTTAAGCAGACAGCCATGCAGGTGTATTACACGCCGAAGGAGAGTGACAATCGCTTCTTCAGACGGATCGACGACGACGACGCCCGCGTCTCAGGGTCTTGCAGGGCTCTGCGTCGCCGGGGCAGCTCCGGCAGCTCCGGGCTCTGAGGATCCCCTGGTAAAGAAGATGAAACAGCCCCGGCCTCGACGGCATATAGCGGCATAGCGGCAAGCGCAAGCGCGAGCCTGGCGAGCAAGTTTTGTTTTGGCTCGGAGCCAGGTCCGAAGAGATGCGAAGAGCCATCTCGAAGACGGAATTTGTGAAGTTTGAGGTGGAGGGCGCTCAGGTTCCAGGGTCCGCATGTGCAAAGATGCTCGAAGGATATATGCCTGCATCCTTGCAGGGTGAGGATGGTTCTGCCCGCGCCGAAGAGCCAGCGCCTGCGCCGAAGGCGCCGGAGAAGGAGGAGGTGCCTGGGTGCGTGGGTCCGCTTCCAGATCTCAGGAAGCGCTTGCGCTCACCGGGTCACCGATCGCCAGGATACGCGGATGGATGGCCGGGTCAACAAGTGGGACTCGGAGAAGGTCCCATTCCTGTCCTGAACCTTGTTTCGCAAAACAAAGCTTGCTTTGTTCTTCTTTACTCTGGGACTGCCTTCGCAGCGCAGGGCTTCGGCTTCATCATGCCTGCAGGGAAGGAGGAGGGCGGAGAAGTCGGTAAAGGCCACCGCCGTGTTCGAATCCGTCTCACTATCCTTCAGGGGGAGTTCGTGGTTTGGGCAACTCGACAGGCCTCTTCGTTCACCGAAAGTTCATCGTGGGCAGCACTCCGACGAACCCAATAAATCTCAAGGAGGGTGTGAAGGCCATCTCGGTTTTCCAATTTTCGGGCCATGAGCAGCGAGCGTGCCATACAGCAGGTCAGCTTCAAGCAAGGCACGCAGGACGGCAAGCCCTGCGCGCTGGAGGTGCTGATGTTAGGTGCGTTCCTCAGGCTGATGCAGAGCCAGTGTGCATGTTTCGGACATGTGTGTCTGATGTATGCCCTTCAGGGCTGGAGCAAGTTTGGTCCGTTTCATGCAGAAACAGAAGCGGGTATTGGTGGAGATGTTCTTGTTTAGACGTGGGTGTGGGCGGAAGATATCTCAGAGGAAGTTCTTCTGCAGAAAAGACTTGTTGGAATCTGGCTCAGGCAGCATCGATTCAGCTACGTTCGCTCTTTCATCTGCTTGCATGGTCTTGCATGTCGGATAAATGGGAGCTTCCAGCATTCGATGTGTAGGGATGTCTCTTCGTGGTTCATCTGAGTCCATGAGGTGCAGACGGCAAGCCACTTCCTATCCACGCTGGCGCGCAGACGCTGGAGGTTGGGTTGCAAGTTTGTTTGCGGTCCTGATCGAAGTCTACTCACGACTCGCAGTGGTCGTTTCACGGTCGTTTCAATCTCACACAGCCTTACCAGAAGAGACAGGAGTTGGGCATTCACATGGAGAGCATAGCTTACAGATGATCTTGCATATACTGCGTACTTCTGGTCTTCTTGAGCTAAAGTTTGTGCGGAGGAGAAGAAGAAGAGCTATCACGTCTCGGCTGAGTCGCTGGGCCTTCGGGTGCACTGCGAAAGCTGGCGCGCGCCCTGGGAAAGGGGAAGAGACGAGAGCTCTTGGATTTTGTAGCATGCTTGGAGGCCCGGGCTCAAGAAGACCCTCCAGGAGACCCGCGTTGCGTGTGTGTGAGTGCGCGCGCGCGCGCGCCCCTCGCGCCTGTACGTAGATCATTTCTTCAGCGTCTTCTGGCAGGACCGATACGTCATGGACGAACCGCTCGAGGCGTGTCACGAAGCAATTGCCTCGTCTTGGTCTTGTGCATGGTCTTGGAGACGACACACTCTGACCTGTTCAGGAGCTCGGCGTCTACTTCGCCGTCCTCGACGGTCACGGTGGAACACAGGCCATCCGGACAAGTTTGATTCTTCTGAAGTGCTGGCATGTGCTGACCACTTGCCCGAAAAGGTGGCGGATATGGTGAAGGAGAAGCTTCACAAGCGTGGGCCGTGGCTTTTGGGCTTGGGTTTGCTGGTGATGCCGAACTCAAGTTCTTCGACATCGATCAAAGCCGTGACGTCTGTCCTGTTGACTTGCTTAAGTTACTGGGTGCCGAGGAATGTCCTCCAGCAAATGAGGCAAAAGCAGGCCGGCCTCTTGCGCCTGGTTGTTTCCGGATAGAGGCATTCAAACTCTAACAGCAAAAGTCACCAACAGACTGGCAACTCGTTGTCGCCACAGTCAACCGAGACATCCGTATTGTTGTGTAAGAGCGAAAACTCGAAGAATGATTAAACTCACACGCTGAGTTCGCCATGGCAGGTTCAACCTGCGTCTCGGGACGAGAAAATCAAGCTGGCCATTAAGGAGGCAGCTGGGACTGATCCGGTCACAAGAGCTGTTGTTGGGCGGTGTGGCGGAGGTTTTCGCCTTTGCAGGAAAAGCCCTTGGCTGGAGCCTTCCTTAGCACGATTCGCCAGGCTTTCCTCCAAACCGACAAGGAGATTTTGGCTCTAGCAGAACGCAAGAAGCCGACGGCCGAGATAGACATGTCTTTCGAATTTAATAACATGATGCTGTCACCACCGACCTCCAACTCCCTGGCTGAGGTTTGAGCTTGTTGGCTCCACTTGCGTGCGGCACCCGATATGGGTAATACTGCAGTCACAAGCTGGACTGTAGTGGACTCCATGGTTCGGATGCCGTCCTGCGTTCTTCAGCTGACGAGCTCTCGAGCACCCAGGTCTCAGTGATACTGCATGGGAACCCGATGCTGGGCTGCACCCTAGCATGCAACACGTATGGATCGAGCGAGCTGGATGCGTTCACCGGTTGATGCAACCCGTGGTCCGCGAGGAAGCTGGGGACAGCCCTGCGTTTGGCGTGCCCGGCAAGATTGCAAGACGAGCTACTCGTAGCTTCATGGGAGCATGCTGCGTCACATGGCAATTCTAGTACCTGGTGCTCATGGGTTCATAGTCTCGCTCGGTCTGTTTGAGTTAGTCATGAAGGCACATGCATCAGAGCCCTGCCTGAAGCAGGTAGTGTCAAATCTTGGAGATTCGCGGGCCGTGCTCTGCGGGGTCCCCAGCTGAAGCCCAGTCGCTTGGAGAGCTTGCAGAGGAGACTGCAGGGGGACGGTGCGAGTAACTCTTGCCATGCTTCTGACAACGTTGCAACAGCATGTGATCCTGAACCTGATGACTGGACGATCTGTTCGCCAGGCCGTGCAGGGCAGGCCGCAGACCTGCAGATTGTAGAAGTGTTGCAGTACTTGATGGACGAAGTTGTGGCTACCAGAGCACATGTATAAAATGGAAGGTACCGTCTTGGTTACGAGAGGAGTTAGCACGGCAGTTGCACCGAAGAGCCTTCACGTCAAATTGATTAAGTCTGCAGCCTTTCGTTCAGGCCGTGCCAGCCTCCGAGGATCACCGACCAACTCGAATCGATGAGCAACTCCGGCATGGGTTCAACGGTTCAAGTGTATGAGATCTTGCGCCAGTTTTTGGCTGGGCCAACACTCAACACCGATTTGTATGGCAGGAAAAAACGCATTGAGCGAGTTGGCGGTCTCGTTTTGCAGGCGGGATCCAGTGTCGTTTCCTGATACTGTGGTCCACGCTGGAAGCTGCATGTGTTTCACTTCTCAATCTTCTTGAGTTTCACAGCCAATTTTGTGAGTCCGCAGTCTCGTATATGTTGCAGTGTCCAGAAGAAGGCCGACGGCGTCACATCTAAGGTTCGTGGAGCTTGGCGCGTTGCCACCTCGACGAATCCCAATTCCATGAACAAGGCCCAATTCAAAGTAGCCGGACTGGCATGATGAAATGTGTCGGCCAGAGGTGGTGCTTTTTTGTTCATTGTCCGGAATCCTTTCACTTTCATGTGGACGGTGCAGGCTGCCAGAAGAGAATACCAGGCCACGTTGCAATTTGGGAGTAGTGCTGTGCTGCAGAGCCCTCCGCTTGACCGTGGTGTCACGTCATTTCTCATGCAGTTCTGGGTGTTCCCAGTCTGAGTGAAGGCAGATTGCAGGAAGGGCCGCATTTAAAGTGACATGTGCTTTTTGCCTCGTCAGGGCCTCGCCATGACCCGATCTTTCGGCGACCTGCAGGGGCCTTGGCCAAGCGTCCATTGAGGGGTGCCGACCGACGTGTGCATGGCGATGCCGAGGCATTTCAAGCGGCCCATCGGGCTGGCCATTGCGGAACCGGAAGTTCGGATCGTTCCTCTTTCGGACAAGGAGCTTCCAGCCGGTCTGCCCTAAGCCGAAGTTCCTGAACACAGACGACACCGACATGTCGGAAGGACCTGTTTATAGTTCTTGCAACGGACGGCGTCTACGACGTCCTCAGCAACCAGGCCCGCCGAAGCAGAAGAAGTATCGGGTTCAGGTGCTGCTAAAGTGCAAGTCAAAAATCCGTGGGTGCGCCAGGAAGTTATCGACCTGGCCATGAGGTGGGTGTTGAGGAAGTCACGCGATGTTTCCTATGCCATGCAAGGGAGAAGCTGAGCAAGCTTTTCTAAACGGCAGAGCCGCAATGGGTTGGTGTGTGCGAGACTGCTTGTGGCTCAAGCTTAAAGCAACATGATAACACATGCGGCATACCCTTCCGAAGCTCAAGAGCATCACAGCTAGCCGTGTGTTTGGGGAATTTGCCTTCTTTGCAGCTTGAAGCTTGTGACCTCGTCCTAAACCGGCATTTTTGCTTGGCCCGCAAACCTTCAATCCTTTCATGTTCACGGTGCTATTATGTCTGCTTGCATGAGGCACTGGCGAGAGCCCGAAGAAGCCGCAAAGAACATTGTCCGATCAGCCTACAAACGTGGGGGAGCTGAGAAAGTGCTTTATGTCGGAGTCCCTTTCATCGGGCTGTAGAGACTCGGGAAAGGGGATCGTTGACCTGTGTCCAGTCAGTCAGTTTTAGTGCTGCGACGTCGGGTCAAAAGAAAGGTATTGCAAAGACAAGCCGCAGTCTGTTTGACCGAAGTCAGAGCTTCTCCCTCGTGAGCCTAAACCGCTCGGACTGTGAAGGCGGGAGCGAGGACAACCTGACCGTCTTGGTGGTGCAATTTGGTGGGACCAGCTGAATCTGACAGCTTCGCTCCCTTCAGGGTTTTGGGTCCTGCAGGCTTGACGTTCCAGGTTTGAGACGTATACTTAGTTAGATCTTGCAGTGTCAAGTGCTTCGTGCCTGTGAGCACACGTGCACATCCCGTTCGCATGAGAAGCTGTCGACATGTGCTGTTGCTTGCATGTAGACAGCCGCGCAGCTTCCGCCAGATGCAGTCACTTTGCAGTTACACGTTTGCACTCCTGACAGTGATGCAGTTTGAAGCTGTTGCAGCTCACAAGGCTCCAAACAAACCAAAGCAACGAACCATCACGTCCACCAACACGAAAGCCACGTTCCCTTGACTTGTAGGTTGGGCTGACAAGAGTGTTCCGAAGTACGTGGGCAAGACAGGCCGTGACGGCACCTTGGGGTTGCCCAGATTTGCCCAGTGCGGAGAGAGAAGTTTTGGCTAGGGCGTGTGTTCAATGATGTACATGGCAAGTACTGTTCGATGAAGTTAGGTGGACTCATCGTTCTTTCATTGTCCTTCCGTGTAGCTCATGCCACTGGGTTCCGCAGTGCTCACCGATGGTGGACATTTTTCCTGGGAGCTGTATGTTCAAAGGAGGACTACCTCCGGCTGGCTGTTCGACTTCAAAACACTTTGAGGAATGTTGGAGCTAGTCAGTTAGTCGGGACCACAGGTGCATGCTTGCTTTTATTAGGATTGCCGACTGTCTTAGGGTTCGACCCATCAGGGCTAATGTCAGGACGTTGAGTGCAGAAGTATGCAGAAAACATACAGCCCATCCGTGCCCCACTCGGAGTCTTGTTGACGTTGACCTACGGTCGAGATTGAGCATCAAACTTTACAAAACATGGCAAAACAGCTGTCGGGACCAGTCAGCTATTGAGTAGAACGGCGAGCTCTCGAGCGTCGCAGAAGTGGCTGCCAAGCCATGGGGCCATGTTGCGAAAATTGGCCTCGCCAAGCAGTGGGACAAGTGTCAGGTTACCCCGGATGATGAGAAAGAAACTTCCGTATGTTGTTGTGCATGGTTAAGTGGTTGACGTCTTCCGTACAAGCCAGAAACGAATTCAAATATCCCAAGGTAATCCAAGGCCCTCATTGCGAGGGTGCCAGTGGGCTACAGCCGAGCAGCTGTCTCTAAGGTTGAGTCTGCCCTGGATGGCTGTATGTAGGCGCTCATAATTCCTAAAATTACGAAAGGGATCCCGGCAGTATTCTAGATTCTATTCCAAGGCATCAGTTGCTTCGTTGTTTTCTGCATGACAAAGGTGGCCCCTCGTCTCACTGCTCTGAGCTTTTTGCTCCTTTGCGGGAAGTCTCCTCAACGTGAGCCCGATAGGATCGGGGTTCTTGCACGCAGACCCACCTATGTGCTAAGGTTGCTAAGGGGGTCTTGGAGTGGTCCCGTATCGCCGACCCTACCCGCCAAGGGTTCGGACATGGGCCGGCTCAGAGCATCTAATTTCCTCCTCACTGGCAGTTGGCTGGAAGTAGCCATCTGAAGTGCCATGACCCACTGAACCTAGCGACTAGTTCGAGCAGCACTCAATCAGGAACAGAATCCATGTTTTGACTACAGCTTGTGTTTCTACGTAGAATGTCCTGGTAGGGAAGATTGCCAACGCTGGCTCGTACTGTCGCAAGGGCCGCAAAGACCCCAAGCCCACTTGCCGTCACCCTTGCGGCTGACAGGAGGCCAAGGCCCCGTGGCCGCAGCTGCGACCGTCGAAGCAGGCGCGGCACGGCACGGCATGGCACGGCTCGGCACCTAGGGGGACCTAAGGGCTCACCTCATGAGCAGCCCGTGAGCTCGTGACGCGACGTTCTGCCAGGAGTGGTCAAGGGCTCCTCGGCCCCGGCCTCGGCGAAGGCGGCCGATGACGTCCGGGTCCCCATTTGAGCCGAGCGTGTCGGTGCTTCATGCGAGCCGGCGAGCCGTTGCGAGCCCTCCGAGCGCGCGTGCCTGCCGAGATGGACATGTTCGGCTGAGATCTACATTGTGAATGCTAATTACTCTTAAGCGTCGCACAGCTACTGCTGGACTGTGAGAGCGTGTGGCTAGTACGACGTCATTTTTGATATGGAGGACTCGAGTACCAGGAGGCTCTCAACAATCAGCAGTGGCGCAAAACGTCATTGGACTTGCCGAGCTACAGTTGCTGCTCCTGAGACCCCGAATGAGTTTGAATTCATATTGAGTTCGAAGCTGAGCTGTCGCAGGATGTCAGAAAGATGGGCTCAGTAGCAGTCTAGCAGCTTGAAGCTGCGTGCATACTGCTGACAATGACACCCAAGTCCAGTGATGTACCCGGTGCTTATCTTTTCGGCCGGTTTCTCAAAACCAGGAACTGTTGCTGTCGAGAGTCGAGAACCGCAGCCATGTGTGTGCGTATTCCTGGCTTCGAGAAACGCCTTTATTTAGCTGCACATAGGCTGGTGGGATTCAACCTGTAGCAGTTGGCAGTCCGGGAACCCCCCAGAGGCCGTGCATGACAGGTAAAGAAGAGAATTTCTCTCGGGTGCGGGTTCCCAGATGCCAGGATCGGAGATCATGCAAGCCCTGTCTCCTCCAATATCCCCTAGCAGATCATTCGACAAAAACAGGCACGTTGGCATATTGGAGGGGAGAACCAGCTCTGGTCAATAAGGCAGTCTGGATCAGGATGGGCAGTGCCTCCACGGAAGGCACCCCAGGAACTTGTAAATTCTGTTGGGGCGGAAGAAGGTTGGGGTGGAACTGGGCCTCCTCCATCTTCTAGCACATCTTGCTCAGGGATTTTGGGCCACAGCCGTCTATCGGCCGGATCAACCCAATTCAACTGTCTGCCAAAGTCAAATTATCGAATCTTCCCGGTGTTTTGTGTGCCCTCGGGTGCTTTTCCTGGATGGTCCAAGCTTCAGGATCGTGCAGTGCAGTACAGCTGCAGTGCAGAGAAAGGCGAGTGGCATTCTCATCGATCCTCTGCGACCCATGCACTTGCAGTTCCAAACTCGCCATGTCACAGCTGCGGCATGAATCAGCTTTGTCCACCCTGACCCTTCTTCACCACTGCTGCAGTGCTTGAGGGGTTAAAGCTATGAAGGGATGCGCTTCGAAGAGCCGGAATGATGGGAAGAGCCACAAAGTCTCAGTGTAAATGCACTTTAGCACCTCGACGATAGTGCCCCAAAGCGTGTAGCGATGAGCTTCGACACTGTGGACTGCAACGTTGCAAGTGCTCTACACACTCAAACCCCAAACCAGCCAGAGACAACACCAACGAACTGGTCTTTTACGGTTAAACTCCTTCCTCGTGGGCCCGTTGGCCGCGAAGTGCACTGGGCCATGGGAGATCCAGAGCGCTTACAATGGTGCCCCAACAGCTGGCCTTGCTGTGTCCATTCCAGTTTGCCAATGGAGTGCGGCAATTGTATGCATGCATGCATGCATGTATGAATGTATGTATGAATGTATGTATGTATGTAGGCATGAATGTAGGTATGTATTCATACATGAACTATCAATCGGTCTTTCTCTCTCTATGCATATGCAAGCATATGTCTACAAACGCATGGGTATATCTTTACTGATAACCACATGTAACTAAAACTAGAGCAAACCTGCACAGGTAAATCGAGCAATAGAAGGACAGCGGCGTGAACAAACACAGAACCACATACCTACACGCATCCATGCATGTATTCAAGACACATGGTATATGTCATGCCTGCGCCAGTCTCTATCTGCATACAACCCTATATGTAAGCCACGCAGGCATCATGATGACCAGATGCGCCGAGAGACGGATACGCAAATAGATAGCTAGAGAGAGAGAGACAAAGATGGTGGCAGTCGTAGATGGGCAGATGGATGGGTATTGGATAGAATGGGGAGGCCGATGGCCAAAAAGGTAAGTAGATAGGTATGTGAGTAGATAGCTAGATCGATAGATAGATGGAGAGATAGATAGAAAGCCTGCATGCTTTCCGTGTTTGCATGTGTCTTAAAGCATGAAGGAGCATTTCGAAGTGCAGTAATTAGCTAGGGCCCTACTCTTTTGCACCTCCTCAGCTTGCCAGGTATTATGTGGATCGAACGGGCCAGGAGTTCGGCCCATTTCGAACATCGAAGATGCTACTTGGAAGCCCTATCTTTGTTTTCCACAGTCAACCTCAAACGGCTTGACAAAGACCCAAGTGGCAGGTTCCTGGACCCGGTACTAAGGTCTTTCTTGGGCTGACAGCAGAGATGTTCTGCAGGTTTGGCTGCTCTCAAAGTTCTTTCGGCCTGCTGAGGCGTTCCTGGTTTTCACAGGGCTTCTTTCCCATCGGAGATGAGTGCCTCGGCAATCTGAGCGCTGTGCTGGGCCCCAGAGCATACCCAAGCTGTGTTCTGCGGAGGCTCTTGGTCCGCCTCCATGACTGGCCCCCGGAGGTGCTTTACGGCATCTGTCGTGAGCGACTTTGTTCCGGTTTGGTCGTTTCAGGATCAGATTTGTCTCAAGCGCTTAGCGGCTGATCTTTTGCTCACTTCGGCTTTCCAGTCCTGGCTGCGAGGCTCCTGATGTCCCACACATCGGTACTCGCAGTAAGAGCCTAACTTTACCCCTTCGTCAAAAATCTGCCATCTGCCCTGCCAGTCGCATGTGGCAGCTCGGCTCTCAGACGTTCCTGCAGTGAGAGAGATCGAGGCTGAGAGCGGTAGAGATAGGAGTAGCACCGCTGCGTAAGCCTTCGTGTTGCATTGGCATGAAGGTCAAGATGCTCTATCCTAACCCCGACAGCATCTTCGTCGGAGGGCCGCAGTCACCGCAGAGTTCCGCAAGCCCCTCAGTCGTACATCAAGAATCATCCCTGCTCATAAGATGTCATGTCACTGTCGGAGTCCCATCCGGTCGAGTGGACACCTGTGGTGTTCTTGACGGATAGAGTGCATTGTAATGTGGAGTATGTGATCCCTCCTTCGCTCCGTTTGCTCCGTGTGGCCAGAGCCGCGCTCCACAGCGGCGGCGGAGCCGCAGCCGAAGCCGGCGGCGGCAGCCACGCGAGGCGGCAGCCACAGATCCTGCGAGTGTGTGCGGGCTTGCGGCGTGACGTTGCCTGCAGCGCGCTGCAGGAGCCACGGCAACCACCTCGACCGGAGGACGTCAGTGCAGCCGTTCTCAGGTGGAGACTCATCTGGTGACATGTGCAGGAGTACCCCGGGCCCCCTCCTGAATACGATCGCCAGCCGGGCTATGGGCAGCCACCCGGACCGCCTGCTTACGGCGGCTACCCGCCACCAGGTTATGGCTCCTATGGCCCTCCGCCTGGCTATGGAGCTCCAGGATACGGGCCACCTCCCGGTTACGGGCCTCCACCTGGCTACGGGCCTCCGCCGTATGGCTACGGCGCACCAGGCTATGGCCCGCCAGGTCACTACCCTCCGCCAGGCTACGGCCCACCCCCGGGTCCAGGCTACGGCCCACCAGGGGTCTGCCTGGCAGATGTTTTGGGGACGAAGCGGGTGACTTACTAAGGTCGGACCTACCGAAAGCCTGAATGCCCCCACTCTTGACCCACAAGAACTTTTCGCGTGCCCAAAGCCGTAAAGCTATTCTTGTCTTTGCAGCCCCTGGAAAAGCCAGGGTCCCAGTGGCTTCTCTGGCCGTCAGAATGGAACGCTGAAGTCTTTCAATCCGAAGTCAGCGACTGAGCGGTAGGGTGCTGTGGAATGCGCTCACGTCGCCGTCAGCCGTCTCAGCCGTCAGCCTGTTGTCGTCAGGCACGGCTTTGGCTTCATCGATTGCCCGCAGGTCAGAGGCATAGAAACGTTGGCAAGCGCTGGAATGCTAGAACACAGGGATACAAATCAGTTCGGCATCGGAATCCTGGGGGGAATCAGGGCGAGTTGCGCGCGCCTGAGGTGCGACATCGCTTTAGCAGGGACGTCTTCGTCCACAAGGCGAAATCCGAAAGCGAGCACCGCTCCACTGGGCTTGGTCTGGGTTTTGGCTTTGAGGCACAGATCGGCGACTTGGAGGTCGGCGGAAGCCTCGGCTCCTGGGGCCCCAGGTCTGTGTTGTTCGGCCTTCGGTCTTAGTCTTCGGCCTCAGGTGAGGAGCTCACCTTCTTGCTGGACACCAACAAGGCTGGGACGCTGGGAGCTTCTGGGCATGAGGTCTAAGTGGCAGCACCAACGCTTAGGATGGCATGCCCCAAGCACGGGACATACGCCGATCTGATGGATCCAAGCCGGATCCTCAAACCCTGCGGCCCTGCCAGTCCACCCTAGCTTTACTATATACTACTAGTAGTTGTCGTGCACACTCTGAGTCGAGCAGCAAGCGATGAAAGACCCCAAATCTGAGGCCGGGCCCTGGAAAGAAAGGCGCGGGCGCCGGGCGCGAGGGGGAAAAGGAGACGGACGGGGAAAGGGAAAAGACGTGTCTCTGATTTGCAGGGGAGGAGGCGCCCGCCGCCAACGGTGCTGGCCTCTGTGATCCGGGCAGCCTGGGATTGCTCTGGAGTTTTGTGTGCACCAGGTGGTGAACAGGCCACGAAGAAGCGGCGAAGAGGGGGGAAGGTCCGGATCTCGAAGTGGTGTAGGAGTGGCCTTCCTCGCCGCTCTTCAGAATGCGCTGTTGGTTCAGGGAAAGAAGAAAGGAGAAGACGGCGGAGGCCACTTCCATGGGAGTGCTCGTGCAGACATGGCTTTTTTCAGATGCTGGACGGCTCCGCTTCGTTCTTCCTTCATTGATGTGTCTTTCCTGCCCCGAGGCGGTGATGGCAAGGCCGTGCACCGGTCTTTGCATTTTGAAGGGGTGCCGATAGTCACGGCAAGAAGCAGCTCGGGAGTTTCCAAGACACCAATCTGATTGCATCTTCGGCTGGCAATATCTATAGTGCAAGGCTCGGACAAGGTTTGTGCAGCTCAGCTGCCTTAGTGTTCTAGAGGTTGCGCCGAATGTGAAACAGTTTGATTGTCCACAACCTGAGATGTCTCCATCTGCTTGAATTGAAAATCATGCCCTGTGCAGGGACCAGGGGAGGCTGCAAAGCTTGGGGGCTCAGCTGGGGGTGGGGGGGACTTTTCATCGGTTGTAGATCCATGGCATTCCTTCAGCAATTGCAGGCCGGACTCATCCTGTGAGAAGCTAGCAGTGATGACGGGGCTGACTTGTCTTGGGAGGTAGGACTAGGAGCTTACGCTTTAAGTAAGGTCGGCAGATGCCACTCCTGCTCTCAAAGACGCCGATGGCAACAGCGCCAAGGCAGGGGACCTTCACAGCAAGGTGCTTGTCATGTCGAGTTTGTGTCGGCTGTACCTCGTCAGTCCTTCTCGGCTGTTGCACGCACGACTCAGCATACATCGTTTGCATGATTCGTCCACGAGGCTGAAGTCACAGAGGCGCCAGAAACTCAAGCTTAGACTCTCTTTCCCAAAATCTGCCAAGCTCGGTCCTGCTGAGGCCGCAGACGTCGAATGGTGAGCCCAAAGCCGACTCCCAGGAGTGGTGCGAGCTGCTCTGTGCTGGGCCTTGAGCCTTGAGATGCCTTGTTCTTTTGCGCAGGCTCCTGACGAGGCGCAGCCCGGAGCCCAGAAAGGACATGAGGGCGAGTTGCTTGGGGCCTTGGGGCCTTGGCCTGAGCCAAGGCCCGCCGAGAAAGCCACAGCGGAGGAACCGAAGCAGGGAGGCCTCGACGGCGAGGTGCAGGACTCCTGCCCATGACGTCGTCCTCCTTCCCCTTCCCAGCAAAATCGACAGCTTGCTAAGTACCTCAGCAAAAGGACAGATGTGACGACTCTGCTGTTTCTTGTCCTTGGGCATCCTTTAGGAAGAGTTCTTGAGCCCTGCAGTGGGTTGTTCACCCTGCCTGAACGTTGAGGAGGCTGCTGCCGCCGAGCTTGCACCTTAAAAGGTTGTGGGACTTTCTCGAGGAGTTTCGGGCTCGAGCTGTTGGACCAGCTGCGTGTCGCGTAACCCTGGTGCGCCATTCTGAACCCTTGCATCGCATGGCTGTATAGAGACAGAGATCACGAGGCCTGCCAATGCTCCCATCGAAGCACCTCCGGCCGAAGCCTCGGTCTTTGAGCTGACCTGTGCTTCTGCGAGAAGAGCTGGGTGAGGCTGCAACAGAAGCTCCGCCCGCAGAAGCTCCGGCGGCGGAAGCTCCGGCGGCGGAAGCTCCGGCAGTGGAAGCTCCGGCGCCAGAAGCTGCGGCGGCGGAAGCTGCGGTTTCAGCAGCAGACCAACCAGCAGATTCTGGGGGGAAAGCCCCAGATGCTCCGGCAGAGGTGCGGCGTTCCCGCACGCTCCAATATAGCTTAATGTCTGCTCAGCGCTCGTGACTCCAGCCCAGCTTCCAGCCAACATTCTGCGGAAGTACCTGCAGAGGCTTTAGCCACGGAGGCTCCGAGTGCAGCAGCTGTGCAGGCAGGCGCAAGCCTTGACGCTTTGTCTGCTGGGACATACAGCCTCGGCAAGGCTTCCGCTGAGGTAGCCGCGCCCACACCCACGTGCGATTCTGAGATCTTCAGGCAGATTTCAGCTTTCGTGAGAGCGCAAAGTGTCGTGTCGACCGAGGCCAGCAGAGACTCCCACGCCGACAGCGCAGCAAGCGCCCGAGGCCACCGCCACGGTCACGTTGCAGCTGGGTCCCTGCTGGAGACATGGACAGGAGCTGGCCACTGCGAAAATGCATCAGGCTTAGCTGCTTCGTTGTTGTACTGTAGAGAGCAGCAAACGAAAATAGACCAGTGGAAAGTGGTGGCAATGAGCGAATTAGCGATCGTATGCGAACGTGCCCGGCCGCACCGAGGCCAGTTGAAGCCTCTAAAGATCTGACTTCCCAAGCGGAGCCCCATCAGGCGGTCTCTGGTCGCTGTGTGAGCTTTGCTGGTTCGGGCAACCACCACAGCCAGCGTGTTTGGTTGCAGGCCCAGGCTGCAGCCACGGAGTCTGGGCCTCTGATAAGCTGACCTAGCGCTGGAGGCTGCAACGGTTCTGATTGGAGGAGTTTATGCCAAGAGACTGCAGGTCTGCAGATGCCGCAAAGGACACTCCCCAGGACAACCCGAAGGCTCGGAACATCAGCCGGACAGGGGCGAGGAAACATCCGAGTCTGGTGAGTTGCTCGGAACTTTGGCCATTTACCGGTGCTGAGAAAGTTAGAAGTGTTTATCAAGTTGAGGCTGCAGCCTGCAGTCCTGAACTCCATAACCGAAGGGCCTTATGCATGCCTTATGCTCTCGCTTGACGACATAGATGTTGACATAGACAGAAAGGATGGGACCTGGCTTCATCCTTTTCATTCACATATGTTGGCATGCTTGGCATTGATTCGAGGGTCTTGGCACGGAATGGGTCCTTTTGTTGTTGCTGAGCAAGGGAGTGAGCGAGCAAAAAAGCAAACTACAACCCCGGCAGGAACACCTAGATCCACAACAGCAACAACAAAGCACCACACCCGCAGCAACAGCAGACAACAAAAACAAACCACACTCACCCAGCAAGAAACAAACAAGTCAACTAACAAACAAGCTAACTAAGTATCCAGCGAACCAACTAAATAACCAACCAACCATCCAACCCACGAACTAACTAAGCAACTGACGGACGAACGAACGAACGAACGAACTAACTAACTAGCTCCCAAACTAACAAACCAACCAACTAAGTGACTAACAAACAAGCTAACAAACCAACAAACTAACCAGCTAACTAACAAACCAAAAAACCACAAACCAACAACGTAAACTAGCAAATCGCGTAACTAACCAACTAACTGGCTAAGTCATAATATAGCGAAGTAACAACTAACAACCTAACGAACTAACACACAAGCAAACCAGCAAGCAAACAAGCAAACAACCGCACAAGCAAGCAAACAAACAAACGAACGCACACAGACAAGCACACAACCAAGCAAGCAAGCGCGAGCGAGCGAGCAAGCAATCAAGCAAGCAATCAAGCAAGCAATCAAGCAACGAACCAGCCAAACAACCAAGCAACATCAAGCAACCAACCAACCAAACAACCAAGCGACATCAAGCAACCAAGCAACCAAGCATCCAAGATCATCCAAGCAACCACGCAACCAAGCAACCGAGCAACCAACCAAACAACCAACCGGTTTTATTCCAACCGTTTCATTGCATGTTCTGAAGACCCGGCCGCTTTCGAAAATGCCCAGCAAGGATGCTTCGCTGCACCCATGCTACCACCTATAAGCGCTCTGACCAGTTCCTAATGCGGACGATGCCGGGCCTGGGAACTTGTCTGTGTCAATCTGCCATATGATAAAATTGTTGTGCAACCAAGCTTTTCCAGGCTTTGTGAAGATTTGCTCATAGGGAAGCTTTACAGTCACAATGGCTGGCAGAAACTCACAAGGACTGAAGGCTGAATATCCCATGAAAATACATCAGTGGGAGCAGGGCGCTGTACTAGATGCAGAAAGTAGCGAATGCAACGAGTGAATTCATCACGAGGTACTCGGGTCCAAGCTTTGGTCTCTTCTGCAAGAAAAGCAAGACGACCGTTGTAGCACTTGAACAGCTGCAAATCGGGCAATTGCCAAAAGTTTGCAAATTCATTGTCGTCTGCATCCTTCTGTATCATAGCGTTGAGCGTGGTTTCGGTTAACCTTGCTCGACGAATCGCCAGTGCTGCCGCAACTCCCTGAAGATCACATGCTGAAATCGGACCTGCACTCGACATTGCCACTGTATGTCCAACATTTGTCGCGTCATTGGTCCAGAGTCATTACTGGACTGTGGTCATGCAGTTGATTGTGGACTTAATGCTTGGCGGTGGAGCTGTACGTGCAAGCTGTCAGTGTCACCGAAGGTGACGTTGCTGGGTGTGCAGGTCGCGTGACTGAGGTGTCAATTGAAGGAGGTGGGCGAGCAGGTGGGTGTGCATCGGGTGGTGGAGGTGGTGGAAAAGGTGGGCAAGCAGGTGGGTGTGCAACAGTTGGTGGTGGTGGTGGTGGAAAAGGTGAGGGTGAAGGTGGAGGTGGCGGTGCAAGTGTAGTGAAAGAGGTGTGTTGTCCTGGTGCAGGTGGAGTGGGGCCCAATGTGCTGACATGAAAAGGTGAAGCTTGAGGTGGAACAACTTGTGGTCGTGGGTGGCACGGTGACAGCACAGCAGGTACAACTTCTGGCGACGCTTTCGCAGAGGCTACAGTCTCAAGCACAACAAAAGTGCTGGGTGGTGCAGAAAAGGCTGCTACAGGATACTGAGGATGTTCAGGATATACAGCACTTGAAATAGGTGACATCTGTGTGGCTGTAGTACGTGTAGCCCGAGAAGCTCTGGACCTTTGGGCAGGGCTGCGGGATCTTGCTCTTCGACGGCGGGAGCTAGGGGAAGAGGAGCGGGATCTTCGAGTTCTTCTTCGTCGTCTGTTGCGGCTGCGACAAGTTGAAGTGCTTCGAGATCTAAAAGACTGTCGACGACGGTGGGGCCTGCGTAGGTCTGACTCGATGCTGAGAACCATGAAAGCTTGACTCTTCATGTAGCATTGTAACACATGGTGAAACCAATGGCACCAACGGTGCCGACGGCGGTCGGACGTCTTCTCGATGTCCTCTTCTTGCTGCTGGAAATGAAAATGATAATTTGCCATGGCGCTGCACACAAAGCAAAGGATGTGGAACAAGAATGTTACATGATTGAATGATTGTGAAATCTACTCCTTAGCTCCTTCACTTGGGGTCTTTCATGGAGCTGTCCAGCCAGGAATCATCAGGGATGCTCAGCCAGGAATCATCAGGTGTGCTCAGTTGAGCTTGATCCAGGAAAGTTGAGTTCCAATGGTATACTCGGCAATCGGGGCCTGAATCTCGTGGGGCCATTGGGTCTCAAGGCTCATATTCCAAGAAAAGACAGTTGCATTCATGGGTTGCCAGATATTTCAAGGGACGCCCCCGCTGACCGGGAGTCCGACAGCGCTTTGGCAGAATTACTGTCGGGAAGCACACTTGCAAACCAGTCATCCCATGGGATGCTGTTTGTGTTAGGTTACATCATCTCTTGTATCTTCGACTCATTCTTAGGCCAAATGCGCAGCAACAGTCTTTTGGGGTGCAGTTTTGGGCGGCCCTTTGCAGGTACACCAAGCTGATCAGGCTTGGCATCCCTCTCTGATGCAGTTGGGTACGGTAGCATCAGAGAGCCGTACCCCCCTGCTGCGAAACACAGATTCTGCGTTGACATCCGTGGCTGCAAGACACTGATCCTACACTACATCCTTGGAGACAGGAGTTGCGCGCGCACACACACACACATGAGCACACACCCACACACACACACACTCTTGAGCACACACACTGTCACCTTCATCTTCGTCTTCATGACGACGACGAAAATACTTGCTTTCAGCTTCAGCATCACCATGAAC